>VZRF01004454.1:283657-305420 GCA_013396875.1 Vireo altiloquus
CGGCTGACGGCGGCCCCGCCCGGGCGCGGTGAGGGTGCGGCGGCCGCCATGGCCCCACCGCCTCTTGCCCCGCGGCTCTTCTCTCCTGAGAGCCCGGAGCTCCGCTCCAGCCCCCCCAGAAACTTTCTCTCAACTGGCACAGCCGCCCCTTCCTCCTTACCAGCCGCGAGCGGGAAGCAGAGCCGCGGCTGTTCGCTCGTCCGTCCCCACCCACACAGCCCAGCCCGGCAGCGAACATCGCTTCTCTGGGTTTTTCCACAAGAAAACGATCGTTTCCTGTCGTTTCTTGAGAGCAAACGGCCCCAGCAGTCCCTCAGGGACCTGAACCCCCTCTGATAAAGACATGGACTCTTGGGTAGCAAACAAGAGCAATTCACTGGGAGAACGGACAGGGCTGTAGATTTTCCCTCGGGCATTTCTGGGAGTTGGCTTGTGTATGAGGGGAGTATTTGAACCCAGAGGTTATAAAGGGTGGTTTCAGCCTCCGAGTTGTGTGGATTTCAGGAATCCGTTCAGGACACAAGGATTTTAACATACAGGCAATCTTCAGCAGCCTGGCTCCAGCTCCCTAATAACTTGTTTTCCCCCATCATTTCCCAGGTAGTGCGTCCCTTTCATGGGATTATCCACCCGGATTGGGAGGTAACTCCCAGGACAAGTTTATGCAGCCTCTGACTTATCTTCATTTTCTTCCTGTATTCCTGGGAAAGCCTTTTGTGGCTCAGCACAGACGTCTCAGACATCCCTCAAAGAACAGTTTCCCTGAATTCTCACTGAGCATCACTAGGGCAGCATCTAGCCAAGCACCTCATGTGGGGTTTGTATAAATAAATTTGGGTATAATCACTTTAAAGTGGCTAACCACTTTATTGCCATTTATAGATGTTAGCAAATATAAAAACACATACATATCAAAGCTCTAAGGAGAAAATCATTAATTTTTTTTCTCCCTCACTGCTTCAGTTGCCATGTGGCAAAGTATTAGGAATGAGCATTAGGGGGTCAAACACGCTTAAACCACAAGAGAAATATCGGTGAATACCAATATGGGTATGAAAGAATCTCCAGAAAAAAAAAAAAAAATTACTAGCGGAAAAAGAAAAAATCAGAAATGAAATTAAGAATTCAGTTGCATTTCTTAATAGAGAAACATAAACAGATCCAGGCACTGAGACCATGTCCTCAGTGGGGTTACATGACTGGGCAAATGTTTAGATCTAAACTGGAACTGCTGCTTCGGGGAGGGAGGGGAGTGTGGCGCAAAATATTATGACAAGGGGAGTGCTCTAAGTGAGGATAAGTTGGCATGATGAACAGATGGAGGATTCAATAACAGGAGGTTATTAATACTGCAGTTTGGTATTCTCTGCGCTACTTCATGAAGGGATTCATATGCTTGCTCTTTTTCCTTTCTGATTGTACACAGACCTAACAAATACACACAATGTAGGTAACGCCGGACTCAATTCCCTCCTGGCAGGCCTGTCACAAGTTCATGCTTCCTGGGAAAACATCATGGGCTGGATCCTCAGCTGATGGTGACTGGACCACCAGCGTTCCCTGCAGCAGCAGCAGCAGCAAGCTGAATTGCACCTGCTGAAGGACAAGAGGTTATCTGACCCCATCTTCCCAGCCAAAAGGTCTCTCCACCCCACTCTTCAACAGCTGCCACAAGGCACCTGCTCCACAAAATAAACTACACAGACTCTCAGGAAAAGAACATGAAATAACTCAAGAGCAGTTGAAGTTTTCCTTCAGAACACAATGCAGTGCACTTTCTGCTTAAGACAATGAAGCTTGTTTTTCCCCAAATTCAGCCCTCCTCCGCTGCATGGCTGTCAGTGGCCTAGTTTTGGACTGGACATGAGAAAATCCAGGAGCAGACCAGCTGACTCCAGCCAAGCCTCTGGTTGCTCCCATCCGTTTTGCTTTCCTGCTTTCTCCAGCAGCTTGCCTCTGGGTCACGACACATTCAGTCATCTTCACAACTTTTACACTACAGCTCACACAGCTACAATACAAGTACATCTTCCACAAAGCCTAACAATCCCCATCCTTTTATCCCATTTTGGCATTGCTGTTACTGCAACCTTTTTTTTTCAACAGCAGTGTAACACAGCTGAGTGTCTTCTGTGCTCTGCACTAAGAATTATGGGGCATTTTTCAAAGCCCCTTAACTGTTTCTTGGCTTTGTAAGACTCAGCTGGAGGAGCACATGTGCTGCAGAGCAAATATATTGTTTTAAGTGTATCTGTTAACAGCCACATGTATAATTTAAGTACAAGTTTTATTCCCCTCAGAATGTGCAATCGTAAGGGCATGACCTTGGGCTTTCACAAATTCAGTGCATAAGGGTTCACTATCTTTAGCAGATGTGACTTTGAAGATACTGAAAGAGGAAGTTTTGCTGTTTTATCCTCTAAGCAATGAGCCAAGATACGTTGAATGTTTTCTGAAGTGAACAGTGGGGTTTGACAATTTTCTTACAAGAAGATACTGCTATTGTGTGCTCACAGATTTTCTTTGGTTTGTCACAGCCCTGTGTGCTGGTTCTTTCATGCATGATTTTGCTTTGTTATCAAACAGACATCATTCATTGCAACAGTTTTTAAAGCCATACATTTAAAATCTTTATACATTTTTAATCAAAATGCAAGATTATGTTTCAATGGAATATCTTAACTTTTGTCAACAGTAAATCTTGTAGATGCTATTAGGAGATCTTAGGAGAGATTTATGTCAGAAGAAAAGAATGGTTGGATAAAGCAGGCCCAACACTTAACCTGTATCCTAAAATAGATTGTTTAACTGTATAATCAAACTAAGTCAATTCAATTTATTTAAAATCTGGAAAGGAAACTTTGTTTGGATTTAAATATTTCCTTAATTCTTTCACTTAGATTCTAAAAACCATTTGTTTATATAACCCACACAGAGATCAGCCTACTTTGATTTTGCAATTGCGTATTTTAATTATAGCTTCTTTTTTTTTTAGTTATAACTTCCTCTATGTGAAACTTCCCAATGCAAAAAGTTAATGCTTTCTGGTTCATGTGAAAGTCATTTTGGAGAAAAAATTTCAGCAGGTTCTGAGGGGAAAATGGGAAAAAAAGAATAATTGACTAAAGGGAACCACCTCATCTTTAAGAAATGGTGGTCATTGCAAGCATGAAATAAAATAGAGGACCTTCATCTACTGTTATGAAGAAGGTGAAGGATCAAAGCAGTAGAATAAAGTTCCACTTAATGAACAAGAAGTTCAGCTGTGTCAAACATTCAAAGTCATTTCTGAAATGCCAAATGAGCATTGCTCCTTTCTGAGAATGGAACAGCTCTACTAGTTCTATGCTGAAAATACAAAGTGAAAAAGCTTGCAGTGTGCTGAATGAATGGAAGAATAAATTCCCTTCCAACCACTGAACACAAAAAAACTCTCTCCTCTGATGTTATCTGTATTAAGTGACTAAGGGATTTTCTTCTTGATCTTACCCTCTTCATACAAGTGCTAAAAACACAAGAACCAGGGTGGAATTAAATCCTCTGCATTTTCTGGTTGTCGTGAAACGAGTCACATTATTCTCCATCTAGTCAGGAGGAGTTAACAGACCATCTCCAGGATGGTCTGTGTTCTGGCTGAAGAGAAAAAGAAGATAGAGATGAACAGCAGAAGAAACCTATTGAGAACCATTAGTGGATGTCAGCCATTGTCCATCTGTTCACAGTGGAATAAATCCAGACCTGAAGGAACAACTGCAACCTGCCCCATATGGCTCCCTCCCTTCTGCGCTGGCAGGGCTTCTTTGGGGATTTGACATTGGATGAGGTAAAGGAGAAGCGGCGCAATCTGTGTTCCCAGGAACGAACAGCCAATTAACATGAAAGGACAAAAAATGGGTCAGTGACCCGGGGAAGGTTTTCTCCTCCTCACCTGTCTGAAATCGTGGAGCTCATTCAAACTGTGTATGTCAGACACACTATGCTGGGGGTCCTGCTATTCAAAATTTACTTTTAGCTACTAACAAAATTCTGAGGGCAGCGGATAGCCCCTCAGCTGGCGAGACCATGGATCCAGTTGTCTCCCAAAGTGTTAAAGAAGACGTTTAGAATATATTACACTCACATTCCATTAAAAATTATAATGCACTATGCTTTCAACATAATGAACCAGCATAACAACGTTCTGCATTTACTTTTATAGAACTGGATTACTGAGTAGTAATTTACTTCTCAAGTTTTAAATCAGTCTGGGCCTCATGAAGCAAAGTGCTATTTTTTAGATGATTAAGGGAAGCAGGCTCTGGCATATGCAGAATAGTTATGAAATCTGACTGTCTCTTTAAAATTATAATGAAAACCAGATATTCTTTATGATGCTGCATTCTGCATGCAAAAAACAAGATCTACCGATTAAGGCCAACTGAAGGGATCAAAACCCACAAGTCTGTAGGAGATTCAATAACCTGTTTGGTGGTAGTAATTTCACAGGTAATACGGAGAATAATGAACCATCCAATGGCCTAAACAGAACCAGTGGATGTCCTGAGTGAACTTGCTACTGTGGGTGTGTCTTACTAGGCTGAAATGTCATTTGCACTCTACTATCCTCCACTTCCTCTGGAGTTCTAACACACTTGGCATCTTATTTTTGTCAGAGTTGCACAACAAGTACCCAGGGAAAAAAGCAAAAGTTGTATCAGAGATAGTTTTCAAGTTCCCAAACAATTACATTTGCATTTATGAACATCATTCATTCACTAGGTGGCATAGAAAGCATCATACTTCCTTGTTTCAAACATGTACCACAAAACTGAGGATGCCCTAAAGAAAAACAAACACATATGAAATCAAAGCCACATCTCACTAAGCATTTAGCCAGAGACTCTGCTCTAAAACTAAGCACAAGTCTTACCTGTCTGAAAAACCAGCTAGGATACTAAAGGATGAAAAAAGCAGAACAGTGCTACATGAAAATGTCCATTTGCTGTCAAGGCACAAGCACGCACTGGGATTATGTACATTTACGACATTGAAATGAACTCTCTTGCTTTGTCAAATTTACTCGGGATGATGACAAGTTACCAGGCTTGAATTTCATCCTCTTCCAAATTGAGCACTTCTCTGTACCACCATGAAATACTGCACTACCAGCACTCCACTATCACCTACTGCTAAGATAAGAGAGTGGTTCATTAGTGAGCAAAAAGTGACCTCTAGTGAATCACCACACCAGCTCCTGAGACACACAGAACCTCCCTGGCTGTCCCTGACTGATCACATCCCCGTTCTATTAAAATCTGATAATGCTGCACCCCAACACCAGTCAGCAGCATCAGTCAAGCAGTTCAGGTACCTTCAGTAACCCACACTGTGCACAGCAGCTGTAACAAGCAACAGAAGATATTGGCGCACTGAAAAACCTGAACACATTTGCCTGAATACACTAAAACCTGCCTACTGATAACTGTTAGATAATTTAACAGACTACAACAAAACATGCAAGCCCTACCTGGATATTAAAATGATTTAATTTAATTTTAAAAGTAGTATGTCCAGAGATTTGTACATACTGAGTTTGTACATACTCATTTGTACAAACAAAGTGAGAAAAGCATCCTATTAAATATGTAAAAATAATACCAATGTTAGTGATCTTTGTACTCTTAAGAAAACTAGAAAATCAGAGGAGAGAAAAACAGTAAGCGAAGAGATGGGCAGTGAAAATCAATTCCATATTTACAACATATGGAACAAGATGCAGGCTAGACAATCCATTACAGCGAATGGTCAACGGTTTTAGAACAGTAAAAAGAAACTAGCAAGGTTTCATGTGTAAAACACACACCCCATTAGCCAAAGAAACACATTCCATATTCTCCGTCTCCATATAGCTGGCGACACACTAATATTTTTTATCTTCTCCTAATATGTCTATCTTTTTCTTACAAACATTTATGGGAGGTTATTGAGAAACACACTTTTTTCTTTTATTAAACCAGGATATGCTCGTGCAGCTTTTTTACTTCCTATTCTCAAGACTTAAAACTGTATAGCTGAAAAGTAAACTGCAAGAAATCCTTATCCCTATGCAAGACTCCCAAGATACAAATCAGTTCCATAAAGGACATCAATTTACGTGATGACTTACACAGTGATGTGGGAAAAAAAATATTGAAGTATATTGAAAGACCTCCCTTTGTATAGCTGAATAATGTAAAGGGAGCAGCATGTTCTCCTAGCAAAAAGATCACTCTGCTTATATTCATGTAACACGGAATTTCACTACAGAAGCAAAGGCGATTCAAAGAGGTGATAATCAGTATCAACAGATTTACTGCTATTTGAGCTGATCTTTACTGCCAAATACCCTGACTTACAGACTAAGGCAGCACTGAGCATTATGATAAGATAGTATTATTTAAAGATTAATGGATAAACTTTCCAAAGGCCTTATCATATTACATGAAGAAGATACTGCAAAGAGAACACATCTCATGAAAATGTTTGTTAAATCATTGTCTTTTTAACGGTTCAACTCCTCTACACAGGAAAACACCATCTGACAGAGATGTTTTGTTCAATTTGTATCACAGCACAGCACAACCCTGGTCCTACAAGTGTCTTCTGGGAACTCCATCATCTCACAACAACCATTACTCTCGACAGCAGGATCACTGGTGCAATTTTAAAGAAAGCTTTTGTGCCAGGCATTGGCAAGGTGGCTGGGCTGACACATCTGCAGCATTTGGGATTCCTGGTTGCACTGTGGAAAGCCCACAAAGAGTTCATCCTGAGCTATAAACAGAATCAATTTGAGATCACTGACGGCAACCATTAACCCAGTGCTGCCAAGGCCACCATTAAACATGTCCCCAGGTGCCACATCTACATGTCGTTACCCCAGGCCACATCTGCATGTCTTTTAAATACCTCCAAGGACAGTGACTCAACCACTGCCCTGGGCAGGCTGTTCCAATGCTTGGTCACCCATTCCATGAAGAAATTTTTCCTAATATCCCATCTAAACCTCCCTGACACAACCTAGGGCCACTTCCTCTTGTCACATCACTTGTCCAGGCCCTTCCCTCATCCCCCAATGGGTCACCCTGTCATAGAAGAAGACCAGGTTGGTGAAGCAGGACCTGCCTTTCATAAAGCCCAGACTGACAGGCCTGCAGTTCCCCAGATCCTCCTACTGGCCCTTCTGGTAGATGGGTGTCGTATTTGCAAACCTCCAGTCCCCTGGAACCTTCCCAGTGAGCCAGAACTGCTGGGAAATGATAGAAAGTGGCTTGCAGAGCAAAACAAAAGGCATTAAAATAAATTCTGTGACAGTTTTGAAAGGTAAATTTCCTAGAACAGAGAACAAGAGGACTTGGAACATTATGTACCTTTTGAAAGCAGCTTTGATTAATGCACACCATGTTGCACATCTTGCTTTTTTAATTTTTTTTTCATTTATTTCATCAAGACAATTTACTTGTTTTCTTAACATATTCTGTCTTTTTCATGAAGCAGGGTATCATATACTGCTTTTATGTAATGAACTATTATTTTTCACTATACTGACGTGCCGTCTGAACTACAAGATCACAAGTAACACAATAAACATTAAAAATCTGCAACACTGATGCAATCAACAATTTTTAAGCTTTCATTTTTATCACATAATTCCAAAGAAAATTTTAAGGTATCTAAAGCCTATTTTTTTCCTTCAAATTCTTATGGTTTCTTTGGGTCGTATATAATTCTGTGAACAGCTGAAGAGTCACTGATATCAGGATACTCTTTTATTAATTTGTATTATTTTATGTATCTGGAAGAATGATCACAGTACACGCTTGTACATCACCACGGGAAGAAGAAAGTTCAGGAGACATAGACAAAAAGGGAAATACTCCCATGCAAACAGATTGGGTTCTTAATTAAAATGATTTGATACGCCTTATGAACAGTCCAAGTTATATCACAGATGATGAAGTTACCTTAGGAAAAATGTACTTTAAATTAACTACTGGAGGCTAAAGACAACTGAGCTGTAATAATAAGTAAATGTATATAGATAAGGTATAAATAATTAATTCGCTTTTCCTGAAAGACCTGAAAACAAAAGAGAACATGCTGTGTATCACTGTACTGTGCTGATCTCTGACTGAAGTGGCTTCCGAGACCCATGACCCAGAAAGGTTAAAGTTTGTGTCTTTCCCAGAGGCTGCACCTCTATGATTAACATGACAGAAAAGTCCGCATCAGAAGGAACTGTTACAAGAGAGGAATGAACAATAATTCATGGAGATAATAAATAGTCTAAGGAGGAAAAAAAAACCAAAAAAACAACCCTACTTTGGTTCAACGAGTATTTTGAATGTTTTTCCTTTTATGCATCATAACTGTAACTTTTACCAAATACCAAGTACTGAAAGGGATGATTTGTTTGTTTCTTGAGGTTTTACAATCACAAGTGGAATTAAGTGTTCCCAGTCTATTCCTGAATCTTTCTTGACAAGAGATTTCCAATTGCACTAAAATCTATGGGTGTTTTTAGATGTAGACAGATGTCTGAGAGGCCATAGGCTGAGGTCATCAAACTCATCTCATCTGTGACCTAATCTTAGTCTCTTGGCTCTCTTAAAAAAAAAAAAAAAAAGGAGGGGGGGGGGAAGGGAAATGATGGAAGGGGAAGGGCACCAAAGAAACTGTTTGCTAATTTATCTAGAACATTTTTCTAGTTAACTTTTACTGTAATAGCACACGCACAGTTCAGTAACCTAAGGCCAAGATGATGCACACTGAGAATATATCTCCTTGGTCATCTATCATTAACTGCTCCTCACAGCCTAATTATTGTTTATGGCATTATTAGCAGTCAACTGTCTGTTATTTTCTGCACATCTAACCAACCAGATTTTCAAGAACTCACATTTAAATCTCATTTCAAAAGCCATTCTACTGCACTGAGTTAAATTGCTTAAATTTATATGTATTTTACATAAACCTTCATTTATCAACAAACAGCTCAATTTCTTGGTTCTTGAAACATTCAAAGAAAAAAAAGTACCACACTGATGCTGACATCATTTTGGCTGCTTAAGGGAAGATAAAATTGGGTCTCTCAAAGCTGCAGGCAAAATAGTACAATGGATAACAAATATTCCTTGTGTATACATGATTGGAACGGCTGTCTCCATTGGGTGCTGACTGTACACTGTGGAGCACAGAATGGATTCAGAGAATATTTTATTGTTAGAGTCAGTTCATGTGGACACACAGTATTCAAACAGTTTATTTTACAATCACTGCTACCTGCTCCCTGACCCCAGAGATGCCTTCTTGCTTAAAACAACCATCAAACCTCCAAAACACTACAGAAATCCACCATGTAAATAAATATATATACTTGTGTAACAGGGGTTTCTACTTAGAAAAAAAGATACAGTGATAGCAAATTTTCTAAATCTTTTTCCCTTTGATGGCTGCAGGGCAGTCTAAATTTTTACATATAATCCACTGTTAGGATCAACACTGTTTCTGTTCTGCTCTTTAAAAAAAAGAGGAAAGGAGAAAAAAGGTTTTGCTCAGGAGCATTAATAGTTCCACTTGCCCTGTGGCAAATGGGGAAAATATGTCAATGTGAATTACTGTACTGTCTCCATGGATCAAGATTTCTCTTAGTGCTTTCAAAATTCCACTAACAGAAACAATTGCTAAGAGCATTTGCTACTTGGCCTGCTATGCTGGAATCAAATAAGACCCTAGCATCAACTAATGCTAAAATATTATCTTCTATATTGATTTTCTCTCCCTACATTAACTGAGGAAAAAAACAGCTAAATAATTTCGGCTGGAAAGAACAGTTTATTGCTCTCACAAGGACATCCAAAGAACTTAAATAATCAAGATAATTTCAAAACAGATTTTTGAGCAGCTTACTCTAGCAGAAATGTAAGAATATCACAGTATAATTCTACTTCTTTCTGACCCAAACAAGTTGTACTATATATTCGAATCACTACATGGTTATTAGAGTGGGGAATGCAATATCTCTCTCTACAGAAACCAAGCACAGCCACACAGATGCATTAGAAAAAATAATTCTAATTGTGTGCAGTGGTGCATGCACATTCAGATCTGAAAGAGTGAGCCAAATACTAATAAAGAGATTCCAAGTCCATTTTCTCTACTGGAAGGTTACTTTATGGCGGTTTTATTAAATTCTTTTTAAAATATCTTTTTCCTAGTACTAGATTACGGTTTCAATTAATTAATAAAGTACAATTGTTTAAATTCTTGGGCTGTTGGGCAGATCTCATATGAAAATTTATTTCTAAACTTGTTCTGGCCAACAAGAATGAACAAATAATGAAATCCAGACACTGTGTACGTATATACTATGGATTATTTCTACCAAATTACAAATTATTTTCATTAGAAAGTAATAATCTTAATTCCTACACTATATTTATCACCAGGATTCATAAATATCTAACATATTTATCTAAGGCAACCATGAAGATGCAACAAAGCAGAGCTTTGCAGGATGTCCGAGTTCGCACTACTGACATTCTGGTTTAAGAAGTTAGCGCTACACAAGGCTGATAAAACCAAACACATATTAAAAAGATTATAATCAGTTATCTTAGAACACATTTTTCAAGGAAAAACTCTCTCAGTAAAGATGTTTCTAATGGGTATTTGTCATCATCTTCACCAACAATGTGGACATAAATAGAAATCTCTGAAAAAATTACTATGAACATCATAAAAACAATAATAACTGACTAAAAAATTATAGCAAACGTGCAATCACACAGACATTTTGAATCACAAATAAATAAAGAAACAAAACATGCTTTAATAAATCCAAGATGGAAAGCTTTGCCATTACAAAAGACTACTGTCACGCTGACAGGGTAGGGAATTAGAGCCTTACAAGGGATGTGCAACTGTGTGGGCTCCAAGAACCACACCTCGACATGAGGAAGTAATGTTTTCCTTGAAAAATTCGTTAAATTGAAGTATGGAGGAAATTTTTGCCATTGTGGACAGGATTACCAACATTCTAAATAGTGAACTGCTGCTGCCGGCTCTGGCATCCATGTTCTGTATGGGTGAAAGGCTGCAAAAAGAAAAACTCAGTGCTGGAGAAAAAAACGCCTTCAAGAACACAATGCACTCAGATTGGCAAAAAAAAATCTGAGAGATAACATGATTACACTTTGCAGGGAGAAATACCAGACATTAAAAGACTGCCTAATCTTAAAGGAAGACATAAGAACACTAAGCAGCTTAGAAGCTGAGTCAAAAACCTGTATTTTCTAGCTTTTTTTGTTGTTGTTGTTCAAGTGGATGTTATTGACTATACTACAAAGGTTATGGTAATGTCTTTATCTCCTGTATACTTCAAATGCCTTTCTGAAAGATCATTCTAATAAAATATTTGGGGCTGAACTGTATCAGGTACATACACGATACAAAGACGTTTGAGGTAACCAGAAAATTCCTTCCTGATCCTGCACTTTGGAGAGTTACAGCTCCAAAAACTTGAAGTTGACTAATGGTTGGTCACTGCTCCACTTCCTCTAGGAATGAACAGATGAGCTATCTCTCATTGAGCATCATCTCCTGATATCAGTCTCTCCCTGCTCCTGACATCCATTAACAAGAAGCAATTACTGCAAAGAGGTTGTGATGAAGAGGGGATGTCTTACCACAAACCAGCTGATTTCCAGGAGAGAGCTCATGGTGATCCCAATGAGAGCACCACAGCCAAGAGGAGAGACATTTCAACTGGGCTTCAGCGAGGAGCCCCACACAGCATGGGCTGAACACTGAACTCAGAGACTTTCAGTTTTAAATTAATAACGAGTTCTTTTTACTGCCATTAAATAACTGAAATAGTTTGGGGCTCATGCACTTGCATACCCAAGTGCACCGAAATGGGATGTTCAGAGACCAGTGATGAATAAACAGATCATGGTGCTGGGTGCTCGAAGCGCAGTCCGGAATGAGCTGGAGTTTGTGGCACCTTCACCACCCCTCACAGGGAATGCTGCTGGCAGAAGTGTCCTCAATCAGGTAATGGCAATGAGTCCTGAACGCTGCTGCCTTGCTTGTGTTTAGCTCAGTCAGTGCTTCTCTAAACTAAACATGAGTTTTCTCTCATGCACTGCAAGACTGTTCCTGTATCTGTCAAGCAGAACTAGATGCTGCCCATCAATTTTTGCTATTTAACTTGCCAACATCCTAACTGATGACACAGCTTAGGCTTTTCCATTCAGTTTGCAAAAAGTTGCACGAGACAGACCCTAGAGGAATTCTGCTAGAAGTAGCATCTGTAAGGGAACAGAGGCGCCTCAAAACTGGGAAAAATTTGAAGGATTAATGTACTAGCCAAGATTTGGGAAACATACAATCAGTTCCTGATTCTGTCACCAGTCTCCTATCAACCTTGTCAGTATCCAGGTTCCTCATCTTTAAAATATGTAGAGTATTTGCTTATTAAACACTCATGCTTGCTGTCAGAGCAAATCCATAAAATATTCAGACATCCCACTACAACTGAGGAGTCGTACTCCATATGACTGACAGGACCAAGGACAGGCACACATTCACCCATGGTGTTGATCTCTGCTGTGTCAACCATGTGCCATCATTCTGGTTTCACAGTGGATATGGTAAAGATTAGTTAGTGCTACCCTATGAAGAAATATCCTGTAACAATCTGTAGCAGGCTGACTATCTAAACCTGCAGTTTGCACTCCCCCAATGTCTCTCGTGTCCATGAATCCCCCTATGGCAAATTAACTGCAGCTCCTACTGCTAAAAAAAGATACAGTATAAACTTGAAGGTTTGTAAAGTTACATTTGTTTTAATACAACTATTGTGTTTTGAAAGCATCACATCAGCTTCTCACTGAAATAATATTTTAACATATTTTTTGTTGACTTCTACTAGAGCAGAACATTTTACTATTAAATGGAGAGCTGATGAGAGAGGAGTGGTCCTTTCTAAGGTAGATAAACTTGGCAGGTCAAGAATAAGAAAAAAACCTTACTTTCATTTAAAAAAAAAAAAATCTAATTAGGAAGTTAAACTGTAAAAATTACGATAAGAATTCTGTTGGGCAAAACCTTGAAAGATCACCAAAACAGTAATAAATTAATCATGGAGTATGGAAAGGAGAAATTAAGATGAATAAAAATTGTATTCATGTGTTGCTAAAGCATTTACGCCACCAAAAAAACTACTGTTGTTAGAATCAAGAAAAGACTGTCAACCCCAGTATGGTTTATACATTTATTTTTTAATGCCACATATACCTATGTTGTACAGAAGAACTAAACACAGTGTAAGACAATCCTGCTTCCTATGAGATGGCTATCTCAGCTCTCAGCTTTTAGCAATCTGTGTAACTGTACTCCAATCACAACCATACTCATCAATAATGCATGCCAGTGCCTCCATCTGCCTGTGCTCTCCTCTCATCCCTAATTTTTACCCAGCAAAGACCTGCACGTGTTTAACTCACCATGCCCTGTGCCATGGATATCCCACCACTCAGGTTCAGACACACACATCCTCTGAATCCAGCTTAAACCAGAATCTGCCACAAAGTTGACTCCTCATCCCTCCCCCACAAGGCTACTATTAATTGCACAAAACACTACTTGGATTAAAAAACAATCAAATCTTTTCCTGACACCTGAGCAGCACAACACACACCATTTCTGCAATAGTTACAGCATATTAAGTGTGAACTATTTATTGGTCTACAATTTCTACAATCAATTTACCTTGAAAACAGCATTTTTTTTGTTTTCCAATCTACTGGGAACACCGAGAAGTCTTTTTTCCTTTATGGACCAAGCCTTGATGTTCCTGAAATCAATGAAGGTTTGCCACCAAAGTATGCAAGACCACCACATGCTAAGACTGAAATTTCCAATTTAATCTTTAACTATTTACTACATAAAATGACATTAACACAAGCTAATTTTTGTTTCTCAGAGCTCTTAAAATAATTATGAACACGAAACAACAATCACTGTTATTCAGATGATAGTTTTCAGGATGTTAAACTGAAAGACTAGAGAGATTCAATTAAACATTTAATGTAGAGGACAGGACAGTTGAGTGTGCCAAAATAAACTTCAGCTCACAGCTCTACTAAAACTTTGAAAGATTTTCAGTAAAATAAATCCATATTTTATTAAAATGCTTGCTACAGCTATTGGAATAACATATACCATCATAAAATAAATGTTTAAATCAGTACTGTACCCTGCCCTGGATGATGCCTGCCTTAAAATCAACTGTCTTGATAACTCATTCTGATTTTTAGCAAAATACAGATAATAGGAACAAACTTTTACCACACATTCCCTTGGCTAAACTCTCTCTCCCATGACAAATTAGCTATAGGCAAGATGATAGGGAAAAAATGCCAGCTATAAGCAGGTAGTTATAAGATAAAAAACTGGCATCCTTGCTGACATCAGTCTCAGAAAGCAGAAGGGGATGATTTCTGCCATGGAAAAATCTTTTCCAGGAAAAGCCCTCGGCACTCCAGAGCTTGGTGCTCCTGCAGCCAGCATGGCACCAGGATTTACCCATTTCCCCATGGCAGGTGAGGGCAGCAAAGTCACGTGGACTTTCACAAGGGCTAAGCAGAACCTGACACCTTGCTCATATTTCAGACTTTAACTAATGTTTGGTTAATTTAAGCTCTCAATTTCCCTGAATGGTGAAAGAGTGTTCAAGAGAAGGGTGTTAATAAGTTTAATGGGGGGAATAAAATCTCTATTGGCTTTGTCCTACACGTCTGACTCTCCTTTAGCAGGCTCAATGCAAACCTGTTCTCTGTGAAGGCCTCTAACAATGAATGCAGTGGAGAATGGGCTGAGAGCAGTCCTGGGAGAAGGACTTTGGGGTGCTGGTGGGTAAGAAGCTCCACATGGGCCTGGCCATGTGCACTCACAGCCCAGAAAGCACCCTGTGCTGGGCTGCATCCAAAGCAGGGCGGGCAGATCAAGGGAGGGGATTCTCCAGACCTTCTGCTCCACTCTGGTGAGACCCCACCTGCAGAGCTGTGTCCACTGGGCCCCCAAAATGAGCACAACACGGATCTGCTGGCCAGAGGAGGGCACGAAGGTGATCAAAGGGCTGGAGCACCTCTGCTGCAGAGACAGGCTGAGACAGCTGGGGGTGTGCTGCCTGGAGAACAGAAGCACCTTGGTGCCTTGGAGCACCTTTCAGTGACTAAAGGGGCTTCAAGAAATCTGGAGAGGGACTTTTGACAAAGTCATGGAGTGGCATGACAAGGGGGAATCACTTCACACTGACAGAGAGTAGGTTTAGACTAGATATAAGGAAGAAATTATTTACTGCAAGGGTGGTAAGACACTGGAGCAGATTGCCCAGAGAAGCTGTGGCTGCCCCATCCCTGGAAGTGTTCCAGGCCAGGTTGGATGGAGCTTTGAGTACCCTGGTCTAGTGGAAGGTGTCCCTGCTCATGGCAGGGGTGTTGGAACACAATGATCTTTAAGGTCCCTTCCAACCCCCACCATTCTGTTATTCTGTAAACGAAACAAGTAAGAAACACGTACCAGGTTTGAAATGGTTATAGTCAAAAGATGCAGTTCCACTGCCTGCCTTCATCTGCTACTGTTAAACGAGCAAGATCTTCCAACTCAACCAATCCCTCCTCCACTTGCTGCTGTCTCCAGAAAACAAGGAGTAGATGGCACTAAACACGACCTCTGAACCCCATGATCCAACCAGAGCTTTACCCCTCTGCTTGCCCACCTGACACAACCATCCCACCACACACCCCCAACTCGGATAACACTGTGGGAGGAAGTGCCAGAAGTCTTGTTCAAAAACTGAGGGAAACATTGTCCACCGCTGTCCCCTGATCCCCAAATGCAGCCAGGTTTTCACCCAAGTGAACCTGCCCACAAAGCAGGATCTGTCTGTGATAAACTCACACTGACTGTTCCCAGTCACCCCCTTCTGTGTCATGTCCCCAGAAACACATTCCCAGTCCTCATACTACCCCTGTAGCTGCAGAAGCTTTTCCTTGCCCTTGACATTCAAGTCTCAACGTGAGCTTTGATTTTCCTAACACCATCCCTGCATGCCAGGGCAGTATTTCTAAATTCCTCCTTTGCAGCCTCTCCCCTCTTCCACCCATACGGTGCCCTTGGATTCCCAAGCTTACTGGAGGCTGTGTAATGACTCTGCAGATCCAATTCACACATATCATTTCCTGAGCAATTTAATCTAATGATTTGCTTGCATGTTTCATTCAAAAAGAAGGTTTTTTTCTTTTTAAACAAAGCCAAACTTAAGGAGCACTGACATCTATAATGGGACTCAGAAGGCAGCATGTGAGTAGCATTTAAAGACCTACTGGGAGCAAAATTACAGCTCTTAAGAAGAGTGTGGCTTCTAAAATTTAATTTAACTGTTGCTTAGGCCTCTTCTTAAATTCTTATTGGGCTAATAACTACAAACAATGAAGTCAGAAAAATACCCATTTTTAGTATTTTAGGTGCAGTTTGGGCAATTAAAATACACAACCACCCAGATTAAGCAGTATTTCCCAGTATTTCCCTCTCTTCCAGCAGCCACAGAAATACCATCCTGTGGTACATTTTTGTAAATGTGAATATATAGTCATTTATATATATGACATTTCAGCAGTAATTGTACATGCACAGCTAAGTAATTGTACTTGAAAATTCGATGATGGAAACAAGTTTTTCTTTCCTGCATTTATCACTACTGAAACGAGAATGCAGTGGGTCTTTTAATAAATAATAACCTAATTTCTGGATGTTCTAAGTACAAACCTTGCTATTTAAATATAGCTCAGTCTGCTAAATGTTCCTATGAAAAAGAAGACAATTTAGACCTCCATCAATTATAACAGATGGCAGACTGATTTCTGTTTTAGTAAAGAGTTTGCTTGGGTTAAATAAAGTTCTAATTTATTTTTTCTACATTTTGTTTTATTTAATTAAACTGCCCTAGAGATGAAAAATGAGGTCAGGTTATAAAATATTTGTCCATAAATAATGCATAAAAAATATGGCCATTTGATTCATAATCACTTATTTTAGATAATTTTTTGAAAGTGCATTTCATGTTAGTGAGTTTGATGTTCATCATCTCAAACCACATGGACCAAATCACAGGAGTGCAGCCCAAAAGAGGTAAGGTTTCAAATATAAATCATTGAATTGAGTAGGGGAATGTAGTAGGGCACTGTGGCAAGGTGGGATTTGTACCTGAAACCACTACACCTATAACTTTAATTTACTGAGATTTCTCTTCAGAGGAAAACATTTGAAGGAGGTCTTCTCCCCCTTCCAGCCAGGGCTGGGCAAGGCATTAGGTTCTGCTTCACAAGGGAAGTCTGAGCTTGGCCATCCTCCCCTGAGTAACTTCGGCTGGTCCCTCCTTACCCTCAAACTCCTCCCTGCTGTTTCCCATACTGGAATACTAATGATTTGATCCTCTTGACTTCAGTGATTAAAATGATCTAATTTTGCAAATTTTGACATCTCTGTGAGATGGTGCAAGAGGGAAAAAAAAAATCATCCTGTGGAAAGTAACATTTCTATGTCCTGCTTCTGATGGAAGAGCCCTGTTAAGTCCTGATGTTATCGAGTTGACTTCATTTGCACTGATCTGCAGAATCAGACTGAAAATTCTCATAACATTTCTCATAACTCCACACACAGATTTATGCTTCCTATTTACTCTGATATGATCGCATAAAAAAAAAAAAGTGTGGATTTATATAACAAATAAATGAGTTAGAATCATAAACATCACAGTCGCTTTGGAAAATCCTCACAGATTTCCCTCAACATATTAAGAAAATACCACAGTTGTCTCACAAAACGCGCTTCAAGTATTGAAAAGCATCCTGAGAACAACAGCATCAGGACTTTGATCAGAAAAGGAGCAAGTTCCAGAGCTCAGGACCATGTCCTCCTGCTGGCTCTTTTCTCCTTCATCCTTTGGTGGCTGCAGGTATTGTGGAAATTGCTCACACCGATCTGCTGGAAACCACTGCTTCTACATTTCAGACTGAACGTCATCCAGGGAACCCAACTTCAAACTTCTCCATCTTCCCACCTCCTACTTTTTAAATGTAGCCTTAACTTTGTAACACTGCTCTCAAGGAAAGAGAGCAGAAAAGTCTTTAAGCATAGCAAAACATTCCCTAGATCCTGCAGGAAGAACAACATGGCTTATGGCATTTTATGACCCCTAAACCCATTCCTGGTGCATCTCATCCCAACATCTAGGTCCAAGATGGATGCAGGGTCATGCAGGGCACCACAAGACAGCCAGGACATCTCCACTGCCCAGCTGAGAATAAAACCAGTGTACAGAGGGAGATTTTTCTGCTTCCCCATAGAAAGCACATGGTCAGGCAAACCTGTATCCATTGGTCCTCGAGTGCCTCTTGCACCTGCATTTTGGGTGGGCAACATCATATTTAAGGCCATGTAACTGAAGTTTATTAATCTCCTGGAAAACAATAACGTACATTTCCACTCTTGTATTTACTATATGTACTTGTCAACAGGATTTTCATAATTTCTCTCTTCAGTTTAACAGGACAAATATTTTGACACCAAAGGTTGCAAAGATGAACAGATTTCATGTCAACATAGACCAGTATGAAAACAATACACCCTTAGGTCATTGGATTTACTTGATTTTTCTGTCTGATGTTGAACAAGTAGATTTCTTCCTGGGAATGGCCATTTCATGTTCAAACTAAAGGGAAGGGCAATAAAGCTGTGTCATTTGATGAAAAAAAAGTCTCCAGGAAGTAAATATTTACTCTCTGCTGAATAACTGGCATGTTTGGAGCTTAAAATGATTTTAAAAGGGAGTGATCTGCTTAGAAGGTATAACCAGGCATGTAACAATAATTTATATAGTGCCTTTGTACAGGCACAGAATATGGCACTCCCCAAAACCAGAACATAGAACATTGTGTTGAACGTTGAGGAAAGCAAGGAGAAAAGGAGAGTGATCTTGGAAGTGTTCAAGGCCAGGTTGGATGCATCTTTTTCTTCCAGTTGGTCTAGTGGAAGGTGGGAAGGTGTCCCTGCCCCCATGGCAGGGGGGCTGGAATGCGATCTAGAATGCCTCTTCTAACCAAAACCATTCTATGATTCTTAAATGAATTTAATATTTCAGTTAAAGATTTGTACTTGATATAGAGACCAAAATACAAAGTGTTCCTCGTGCTTCAGACATTAAATAAAAGTAGAACAATAATGGCCAAGTTGTTCCTCTCAAATCCATGGGGAGGGAAGCAGCTTTTTCTTCTGAAGATGAAATTCTGGACAAGATGAGACACTACAGGCCACATCCACTAACTCCATAGAGCAGATGAAGTGGAACAGACTACAAACAATATATATACACATATATTTGTATCTGTGACATATCAAAAAACAAAGTCAGTATTTGGGTACCAAAACACAAATTTAATGGATGCAGCCAGACCATCTCCAGGATATTTAAATAGGCATTTTTGAGCCTTATATGAGGCAGAAGCATTATGTTTTAATTGTCAGCCTTTATAACCATGTAACAAAATATTTCTAACAACTGAGGCCACAAAAGTGATGATTAAAATATAGTCAATGTTGCTAAGCTGTCCTCTAGTCAAATGCAGGGAAGTAATTCTTTTCCTAAATTATTTACTAGAGACACTTGTGAGAGGCAATGTGCCCATGATATTGCCACGTCAATCTTAGTTTCCTCCCTCAACTTAACCAAGGGAAAATCAAGAAGCTAAACTGACAACGCAAAGAAAAGGAAGAAAACAGTGTTTGCAAAACAAATATCACACTTCTCCCCACTGGAATCTTACTGGGTGTTAGTGCTGTTTGGAAAACTGTAATTCATCAGACCTTTCAACACATTTCTTTTGGAGATACACGGCCTTGGTGCAGCCTTGCCTGTGCTGATGCAACACAAAGTGCACGTGGCAAACAAAAATGCAATTAATCTGTCAAACAGCACAATGAAATGTTTAAATACATATCTGAAGCATTCAAACCCTGAATCTCTTCTGAGGATGCCAGTTTTTCCCAGACTGGGGAACACAAGAGGCACAGAAGGTTCTAGAATATTGTTTTTATCTGCAACATCCAAATGTGGCAACAGGCTGAGTAATTCTGAGCAATATTCAAATGGCAGAGCAGGTAGGGGTTAAGTATTGACCTGCACATATGGGACTAAGCAGTTTTTCTTAAAAGGAAATAGGAATTATAGCGAATTCCACATTCCACATCATACATAAGGCTACCAAATGCTGCACCTAATTATGTCTTCAGTGCTACTTCTAACTTTTCAGTTCTTCTAATGGCCTATATGATCCATCAGTCCACCAATACAAAAATTCAAGAACTGATAATAAGTATTTCAAGAAAAGTAGCACTCAGAGCACCAGAGAAGAAATTTAGTCTATTAAATAAAAATAAAAATGGATGAACATCAAAACAATTTTTAAAAATTAGAAACAGATGGGGTAAATAGCATCAACACAATGTAACTTCTGTATTTTAAAAGAGTAATGAGAAATTAAAAATTAAATATTGAATATGCATTTTTAAAAACTATTTTAAAATGGAACTTTGCATGTTATATAGAAAATAAAAGTCAATCGCTAAAATTTTACGTATTCCAAACTTTTGACTACTTTGACACAAACTGTCTATGTGAAAAGAAACTAATTCAATAATAAAAAGATAATCAATGGTTCCTTGCCAGAGGCAAAAGTTCTAAAAGTGCAAAATTGGTTTTGTCATGAATTTTCTTTTCTCGAACCTGCTGACTGTTACAGTGCAATGTACGATCCATTAAACTCTTCCATCCAGATTTTGGTAGGGATGAAGTGAAGAATGCTCCCAACCCAACACACAATTAGCAAAAAAGCAAAAAAACACAAAACCCGGAAACACTGATCTTAAGATGCTGAGGGAAGGAAGGGAAGGAAAACAGTGGGAAGGCTATAATGAAAATTCAGGGAGAAAGGATCAGTGACGAAGGCATCTGTTTAGTTACCATTGAACAAGTGCTCAAGGCCAGGCTGAGTGGGGCTTTGAGAAACCTGGTCTGGTGGGAGGTTTCCCTGCCCTTGGCCAGGGGCTGGACTTGGCCATCTTTGAAGGTTCCTTCCACCCCAAACCACTCTGTGATTGTAAAAACAGCCACAAAAATGGCTTTTGACCCACTTTACATGAAAGATGACTCTGCCCAGGCTGGGACACCATAAGGAAGAATGGCCCATTAAATAAGCTAAGAGCATCACCCTTACAGGCCCATCCTGGTGGCTTCCTGCAAACAGCACTGTGTGTCCCCCAGCACTGCTGGAACAAACAGCCTCCCTCCAAAAACCCTTTCTCCTGCCCTCGCTGCCTGATTTCCACACTGCCAATAGTCAGCATGACTCTGGAAAACCTTTAAATCTTTAAAATAAAAACTTGGGAAGAGAACAGTATTTTTAAGAAAATGTTTTCCTTCAGGTGTTTCATCAGCCCTTTGACACAAAAAAGGGTTATTATAATTTTGCACTGTAACCCAAGCAAGTTCAGGGAGGAGTGGGGGTTGTTTCTGCACACACACTTTTTTTTTTTTTTTTTTTAAAAAATGACAAAACAGTTGAAATTTTTCTTTTTTTTTTTGGAAAACAAAAAAAAAAAAAAAAAAAAAAAAAAAAAAAAA
>VZRF01004454.1:305433-367285 GCA_013396875.1 Vireo altiloquus
AAAAAAAAAAAAAAGAAAAAGAAAAAGCCCTGGAAGAAATGAAAATTGGCACTATGTGTCTAGTGTAAATTAAGTGGAATAAAAAAAATCCATTTTATTTTTGTTAATGGAGTCAGCAACTGCAAGAACCCCTGGAAGAAACCCCAATATGTACTTACAAATAACAAGTTTACATGTGATTTTGTTTTACTTATTTAATTCCTACTATCTCTTCACCATCTGTCTGTACCAAGAAGGTTTTCTTCTGACCAGTTGAGTAGTGAATATAAAATGCAGTGGACAGGCTGACTTATTTGAGCTGGGTGATGACGAACAACTTGGACGTCCTAACTAATGAGAGAAATGTCCTGGCAGTTGTAGCTTATTTGATAATAGGGAAAATTACAGTAAGAAGTAAATATTGCTGCAATTGCACATTTCACCTCTTTTTATTTTGTTTTCTTTTCTGGTAACAACAACTTCTCTTAAAAGCAGATGCTATTCTCTTTTATTTAATATGAGAAGAGAAAAATGTGTATGTTGAAGAGGCTACAGGCATGCACAAATACATTTGCTGTAATTGCAAACACATTTAATTATTAACACTATGCCTGAATCCTGGTGTTGGTCCATTATGTTTAACGTGATAGAATGTTTGCAGATGGTTTATCCCAAACCAGTTTTATATCATTTATACATGTTTTTATACTAGTTTTACCTCACTTTTACATTATGTTCTTAGAGCAACAGTTTCAAGTATGACTAAATCAAGTTTGCTCTCTGTAAATATGGTCTTTAAAACAATTATGAGAAATTTTATATATACAATAATGAAATCTATTTTACAAGTCACAGACTTTACTTTCAAACCAGTATTAAGGTACAATTAAAGCTTTTGCTTATCTTGAGACTGTAAAATGCCAAACTACTACAACAAACTGTCCTTTTTGTTAAATATTTTGAAGAGTGCTAGAGTGAGTATTATATTTAGTAATGGTGAAACTCAGCAACTCCTAGAATTTCTTGCAGTGAATGCATGCAAGACTCAACCAGTGCTAACTGTAAACTCTTTGTAGTTGAAGAGACAGCAAATAACCTCCAAATGAGATGGGGTTTTTTTCCCATTTATTAAATACATTACATCTCACATGCACACAAATGATGGCATGATTCCATTTCTTAGCCGAAGCTCATCCAATAAAAATGTGCACAGGGAGGTTTTTGAGAGGTGTATATATGTATGAATTCTGTATCTGAGAGAACTGAAGCTTCTGCATGTAGCAGAAGGCACTTACACTGCAATGGAACCAAAATTAACTTGGAAACCTGCGTTTATTGCTGAAAAATCAACCCGCTGAGAGATAGGCTATCTTAAAAATTTTCCAAACAACCTATTATTATCCCTATTCTGGTAACATCTAAATGTGCCAGATGAAATCATAGCCCCATGGCATGAACGCAGAATGAGCAAATGTCTCCCATTAGAGATGAGGGAGATAAGGCAAAGGGAAAAAGAGGCACAGACAGTTGAAGTGACTTGGTGAAAACAAATCCATCACTGGCCAAGCCAGTAACATGAAGCCAGTCAGCTTTCTACACCAGAACAGTTTGGAATTTGACCCCTCAAATTCGTATTTACAATAATACACATCTACACATCACACTTACTTGTTTGCAGAATTCTCCATCCTTCCTCACCCCAGACCCTGAGGACACTTGTGCAAAAAACCAAGAAGCAAAATACCTGATTTGTGTTTTTGGAAACCAGCGATAAGACTGGTTTTTTATGTTTTTCTTCATTCCTTTCCCTACTCAACTGAAAATAAAAAGCATTTTCATAAAAACAAAGAGCAATAACATTTCCTGAGCTTTTTTTATCCTTAAATGTTTATTCACCAAGGCACCCCTCACACAACAATCAGCAGAGGCAGTTGCATTGTCAACCACACCAGGCTGAGAGAAAAAGGCAGCAAAGAGAAATTGTAAAAGTTTTTCTGGTTCAGATACTTTCAATTTATTTATTTTCTGGATGGGCAGTCTGTACTAGGCAGCTCTCTTAGGAAATGCAGCAATCCCTTCGAGCTGAGTCACATGCAGAGCCCAGAGCCCCAAAGATGATGGGACCCAACAGGGCAGACCTGGACCTCTGCATTTTGCTGGAAATGGTTCCAGAAAGAAAACAACACTGCTTATGGCACTGCTGATCCTAATACCAGCTCGAGGAGGGGAGGACTGGAAAAGCAGTGGCACAAGAAGCCAGCTGAGTTGGCTTCCAAGTGATCTTGCTACAAGCACTCATCAGAAACACAACTACAGAGCTGAAAACCATCCCAAAAATCCAGCCTCCTCCTTCCAACTTGGTGAAATGAAAGCACTGAAGCTATGGATCTCGCTCAGTTACCATGCCTGTGAGCATTTGAAGAGGGAAAAAGTGCAAAATTAAGTCACTAAACTATAATTTACATCAAAACCAGAGAGAAATAGGAGGGGAAAAAATGGCCTCTTTTTTATTAATCACAGATTTATATCTGTGGCCTGACCAGCGCAAATAAAAAACGATGACAGCATATACAGATGCACCTTAAAGATTTAGAAAGTGTCTTTAATGCACAAGCTCCATGAAAATCAGACTGGAAGCATGTCAGGGCTACTTAGGAGTGGAACAAGGAAGAAAAGTGGAGCTGGGTGTCAGAAGCCCAAACCTCCTGTTTCACCTCCTGTAATTTATGAAAGCCCACTCCAGCTGATGGGAAATGATAATGTCTCTAAAAAGCAGCATCAGGAAGGCCTGAATGAATCAGTCTTTCCTACAACTGATGAGAAAACCAGAATATGTTACACTCCAGCTCTAAATGAAGAAAATCTACTGACTTTGAATGTGATAAAAATATTACCATGTACTGTCACTTCTTTCATTGCCTTCAATTAATTTTTCTCTCTGTCACATCCAGATAAATGCTGGCAATCTTTACTCCTCAAAGCTATAAGCTGTTTTTCATTTTTGATATTACAAAGTCTATATAATATGTGTGTGAGAAAGACTATGAGTTAATAGTAGTGTAATACTTTAAAAATGCATTAATATATAATAACTTCTTCTATTTAATCCAATATATTTTTTAAATTAAAAACACATCAAATAAAAATCTATGAGACTCTTGTCCAGAATTACTCAAACCACACAATAAATCCATCACAAAACTATCTTTGTGTGGTGAAATAATGAAATGACTTTGTCATGTGCACATATAATTGTGTATTTCAACCTTTTGAGGAATAGTAAAATTGTTTAAAGTGAACTTACTACATTTTTTTCAGCAACTGTGGCTCTATAAAAACATAAAGTGCAAGAAAATACTTGTAATTAAATATATGAAAATGAATCATCAAGCCATGAAGTAGAGAAATTAAAGTGAAGCTATGAATGCATCTAAGGGGAAGATAAATTATTTGTTAAAAAAACCCAGCAGCATAAAGGTAAACTTGAAAATATTTTCCAGTTGTGCTTCTTGACCTGAATCTGAACTCTTTGTTGCTTGTCTTCCTCCATTCCTGGGAATCCTACTTTCTCACAGCTGGTACCTGCTCTGATTAAAACTGCACAAATTCTTGTCCTGGACCAGAGCAAGGACTCAGCCCAGCATGCTGCCTGTGGCCATGGCCAAAGGTGAATGCCTCACAACAGCACAAAGATCAGAGTATCCACAGTCACATTTTTCCAAATGTGCAACTAACTTCGTGCTCAGGGACCTCCAAAGCAAGAGCTGATGGCTGGGGGGTTAATAATACCCAACATATTTCACTTACACTTGCTCAAGTTGTGCCAGATTCGTCTGGAGGTCCACATCACCACCAAGATGCATCTTCCTCTACCCTCAAGCCACACCAAAGATCCTCAGTCACAATTTACACTGTATTCTTGGAGGTAAAAGAAGGGGTAGAAAGCTGAACATACCTTGTACCCCAATGATACATCAAAAGAACAAGGAGAAAACACAGCGCCAATTACCTTAATTGAAAACCTAAAAAGTGACCCAGATTCCTCAAGCACAGCAAGTCTGATGTTTAATTATAATATCTAATATTTAAGAAAGATAAATTGCCTTGGCTAGTAAGAAGTGATTAGTTCTAGAAATATGTGCAGTAAGGCCAGAAATAAGGAGTTTAAACATTATCTGGTGATCAGGAGGACAGACTGGGAGGTGCTTTAATTGCACAGATGAGGCACAACCAAGGCCAAGAAATCAAGTTATAACAGATTTTTAAAAGTTGAATTATTCACCTCTTACAAGTCTCTCACTAGAGTCTGTTTTGGTATTTTTCTTTTCATTATCACACATTTAATCAAGAGGTTAAATAATGGTGAAATTAATTGAGCTTAAAACAATTTTTTGGAGCAGGACTCTATGCAGATAAAAATCACATAGCCTGAAAGGCCAACTTTAATAATTTTCTACTCTGGGGCTTAAAAGAACCGCAGCACAAGACAAGAGTCTCTTCACCTAGCAGTAATACGCACATAAAAAAAGAATAAGATTATTTTCTTCCAAAATTTTCTGGCTAGACCACAGTAAATATCCAAAGAGAAAGAAGGTCTGGCTCGAGATTTCTGTGTAGGTTGCGTAGTTGCTTATTTGATTTACAAAGGACTCAAAGAGATTTAACACTTCACAAGGCAGATGTAAGTATGGCTGAAAAGTGTTTTTTTCAAACCTGGCAGAGGTTTTTACTCATTTTTACCTCCAGATCTGAGCCTGTTCTTTGTGTAAGGAAAGGCTTTGGCCTTTCTTTGTGCAGGCTTTGGCTACTCAGCCTGCACTCACAGAACCAAAAGGAAGATTGTCCACCTCCCAGAAGGATGAATGAATTTAAAAAGCCTAAAATCCCAGTGTTAATGTCACAGGTGTTCTCAGAGAAACCTATTAATGTCAAAGATATTTGAAAGAAAATGGTGTAGAGATTGAAGTATTGAGATGTTTGATTAAGGTTAAGTGGAAAAGCCCAGGGCTGGCATCTCAGGTTTTGTATTTCCTACATATTTGAAAGGTCACATCAGCTGTGTCAGATGTTTTAAAACTCACAAAAACACAACACTGAAATGCATTTGTTTGTTAATGTACAGAAGGCTACCGAGGGAGCTGGAAATTCAGTGCTCAAAACACAGCTTGAAGCAGTCCTCTGGACATTCCACCACCCACAGCTGCCGAGTTTGGGGCTATTGGAAGGTATGTCCCCACCTCCTGTTGTTGGTGCCCACAGATCAGATGTCCAAGAGTTTATTCTGCCCATTTTTCAGTCTGTAGAGCAGATATAATCTAACTCCACAATTTCCCAAGGCACCGAGGTCTACATGTTCACCGCTGGCTGTGTAACTCATTATTTCATTATTTCATCATCAGGGTTTATGCTGGTCTCCCATTGGACTCATTAAATTGCTCCCCTGCTTCAGTATGGAAGGATTTGATGGAACAGCAGCTCTGCTCTTATGTATATTTACTGAGAATTGTAAAGTTTCTCCATAAAAATTGCAGATTACAAGTCAAAGTTCATATTGTAGAAATTAATGCTTTTTAAGAGGAGCTGTTGCACACGTGGGACTCCCAGAGCCATATACCCCCAAATCACTGCAGCTTGCTTTCTTCAAGCAAAAATATCCATCTCTGGAGAATCACACACTATTTTTTCCAAGTAAAACCACACATTTGCAGGTACACTGGGATTCAATGACAATTCAAAGAATAACACATTTTTTTCCAGCCAAGTGTGGGAAGGGGGTGTGTGCCCATTGCTTCCCCCCCAAGTATTTCCTGGTACACTACTACTTGAAATGCTCTTTTATAAGGAATACACTTTGATATTTTTACACCCGTTAGAGATGGCTGTGGAAAGGCACATAAATTTAACAAGAGTACAACACAGTTTGCTATTTTTAAACCTGGAATATTTTATACTGGGGTCTTTTACCACATTAAAACACAATGCAGGTTAGGCAGCTAATTATCTAAGAGGTAACAAAACTTTAAACTACAAACAGATGTTGAGCTGCACTAAAAGGACAATTATTTGCCAAAATCACTGCCAAATTAAAGTTCCTATTTGGAAACTTTCACACATTTGTGTTTGGTGCAGCTGCAGCTGTTTAACTGCACATAAATTTTGTTTTCCCTTTTCCGATTGTTATTCAAATGACATTAAAGAGCAATTACAGCAGAATGACAATAACTAGTCCGTTAAAAGTTCAAATTGTAGGAGATCTGTTTTAATTTAAATTCAATAAAGTATTAGAATAGCAAAATAAATGGATCTCTCTGTATACATAAGAATGTTCCTTCTCTTTCTCCACACAGGTATATCCAATATCCACAGAGGCACTGGGTATAACTGGCAGCCCTGGCTGCTGTAATTATGAGCTCTGGGCTGGTGCTTCTCTGCAGATGGACTCTGACTCCCTCAGAGGCAGGGAGGGCCTGCAGAGAGACCTCCACAGATGAGAGGGCTGGGCAATCACCAACCATGTGAAGTTCAACAAGGGAAAGTGCTGGATTCTGCACCTGGGATGGGGCAACCCTGGATGTACAGAGAGACTGGGGAATGAGAGGCTGGAGAGCAGTGCCATGGAAAGGGATCTGGGGGTCCTGATGGATGGAAAGTTGGATGTGAGTCAGCAGTGCCCTGGCAGCCAGGAGGGACATCCCTGTCCTGGGGACATCAGGCACAGCATCACCAGCCGGGCAAGGGAGGGATTGTCCTGCTCTGCTCTGGGCTGGGGCGGCCTCACCTCGAGTCCTGGGGGCAGCTTTGGGCACCACAATATAAGAAAGACTTTAAACTATTACAGAGTGCCCAGAGAAGGGCAGAGAAAATGGTGAAGGGCCTTGAGGAGAAGCCATGTGAGGAGCGGCTGAGGGCACTTGGCCTGTTCAGCCTGGAGGAGACTGAGGGGAGACCTCACTGCAGTTACAAATTCCTGGTGAGGGGAAGAGGAGGGGCAGGCACTGATCTCTGCTCTGTGGTGACAGTGACAGGACCCGAGGGAATGGCCTGAAGTTGTGTCAGGGGAGGTTTAGGTTGGATATCAGGAAAAGGTTCTTCCCCCAGAGGGTGGCTGGGCACTGAACAGGCTCCCCAGGGCAGTGGTCACAGCACCAAGGATGACAGAGCTCAAGAAGCGTTTGAACAATGCTCTTGGGCACATGGTGTGGCTCTGAGGGATGGTGCTGTGCAGGGCCAGCAATTGGACTCGATGACCCTTGTGGGTCCCTTCCAACTCTGCATATTCTATGATTCTGTTATATAAATACTTATATATATATATATGTAAATGTTGCAGACACCTATGGGTGGCCAGATAACTCCCATGCAGTCCTGGCCCCTGGTTTTGCTCAGGTTGGAGCTGAGTGGACACATACCTGGTGCAGAGCTGAGCCTCACACAGCTGGCTACCGGGCATTTCATTTAGCTGACTGCACAAATCTTCAGACCACAAAACTCTGCAGACTTCCATCATTTTGGTATTTATACTGCACCTAAATACTCCCAATGGACTTGATTACCTCTTGTACAAAAAACCCTCTTAAGAATTTGGCCTTGGAAATAGATCTGGAGGATATAAATCAGCACAACTGAACCACAAGAACAGACACCACCAAAACACATCTGGCACAGCTCCTAAGGGTTCTCCTTATCAAACTAGGCAGACAAAACAGTTCTGTCTGTCGTAAACCTAATGGATTTATGAGATTTCAGCTGCACAACTTCATCAAAGCCCACCTTAAGGGGGCTTATAAAAAGGAGGGACAGATAGTGACATGACAAGGGGCAATGGTTTTAAACTGAAAGAGGAAGGAACTCTTTTCCTCGGAGGGTGGTGAAGCACTCTAAGGTCCTGCCCAAAAAAGCTGTGGATGCCCCATCCCTGGAAGTGCCCTGGCTGTGTGAGTGGCAAATTACCTATTTTTGTAACATGGGCTGGAAATAAATATTTTGCCTTAGCAACACCAACTCATTCCCATCTGACCTGTAAATCTCCCATCAGAGATTGATGCATCCTCAAACACCCAAAATAATTATAAAATGCATCATTTAAACAACTGGATTAATCACATCTGTATGGATGAAAACTATTCATTAAGTATAGCAAACCAAATTCCCCACTCTCCAATTTCCTAAATTCTTATCTCCATTACTGATGTGGAACCCTTAAGGAAAGATTTCCCATTTCTTCTCAACTGAAGAGCACTGAAACTTCAGCAGCACAGCTATGAGCTCTCATCTGCAGTATGCTATGGGCTACTTTCCCAGCTCATACTCAGATGAATTATGGGGTTTTAAATTGAAATGCTTTAAGAATCATTTTTTCAGACTCGGCATAAGTTCGGCAGTGTTCCAGTCCCTGAGAAATACTCTGAAGTCTGCAGATAGCAAATCATTAACATTTTGAAGACTCAGTAAAAAAGGAATCAGAAGATTTATCTGCTGAAAATTGGTCAATCTAGTCCACATCCTGACTCTGGAAGTTGTCCAAGCACCTGATGTTTGAAGAGCAAATTTTCTGCAAGTAAGGAAAAAATATATTTACTTTTGACTTGTATTGTCAGTTCTCCTCATACCATGAAACTGGAGGTTTTTATCACTCCTAACATTTTTATTTGCATACTCTGTGTAATTATTCAACTGTAAATTCTAACCTGTTCTATTCCAAATGGGCACTCATGAAGCAGCTACATTTTTCATTGAAGCAGCTACATTTTCTTCTCTCTTCTCAAGCTCAGTTTAAAGACATAGAAAGGCATAAAATTCATTTTCTGGGCATAGGCAGACGATATAGGATAAACTATAAAGTCACTCCAAGACATGAACCCAGTCCTTTTCAAGACTTGGCATCAATGGTTTTGGTGATGCTAATAACTAACCAGCTCCAAACCTTCCATCCCTTGGTAAACCTGCACTTACACCAATCAAATTTAGATGCTTCTTTCCCAATCCCTGCAAAAACTCTCTGCCAACAAATTTTATATTGTGTTGTTGACATAAAAATATCAGATACCTGTACTTAAAAGAATTGTCCTTCAGGAGCTACAAGCAGAGCAGGCACCTATACAGAAGCAGGTATTCAGAAAATCAATAATTTCTCCCAGTTCTGAGCTTCGTAAAAAAAGCCCTGTCTTATAATACCATCTGATCTTAAATTTATCTTCAATAAATTGGGTATTTAATTTTCCCTGGGAAGACAATAAAGGATAAAATACCCTTTTAAAGCACTTCTTGTCCATTTCTGAAGCTCAAAATTTATTTAGCATCTTCTTCTGAGAGGGCGCTGAGAGAGGATACAGAAGTGTAGAATGAAAAGAAATTGGGGAAAGAGGAGAGTATCTCATTTCTTTCAACTCTAGGAATCCTGTCTGTGGCCTTGAGGTGACATCAGAAGAAGAGTCAAAGCAAGGAAAATGTTCTTCTCCTGCGCAAACCTGCCTTTCTGGGTATTCTCTGAGTAAAGAACTGAGCCAAGATTAATATCTAAATTGCTTTTCTCTTTTGAGATTCCAGAGGTGTGGTATACCAATAAGCTTTTTAAGGTCCCAGCCCAAAAGCAGTCACATCTTTCATGATAAGCACATCTCTCAAAGAACAAAGCAAGCATCAGCTCTTTTTAATGTATTATAAAATATTATAATCTAGAAGATCCTTTTGTGAGTACCTATGTAAACAGAGGCCTTCCTTTGCTGTTTGCTCCTCTGTTTCAGAGACTGAAGAGATACACATCACTTCCTTTCCTTCATAAATCAAGTGCCAAATCTTGTGTCTTTATACAAAAAATTCATCCAGATATTTAGGATCACTGTTCCAGGAAAAAAAAAAAAAAATCCGATTTTACTAATGAAGTCATTAACAACTGTACTTTGTGTGCAGGCTTCAAAACCCTTCTGTGAAGATCCAAGCAGAGAAAAGACTCTGCAACACATAAAAGAACAGTGATTTCACAGGAACCTTGAATTTGTCCACCAAGAGGTCCAGCAGCTCTCAAAAGAGCAGTGGTCATCAGGTGCTAATCTGAGGAGCACACCAGACCAGAGGCAGAAAGAGGAATACTGTGCTCAGCCATCTCAGCTAAAAAAAGTAAAGCAAAAAACCAAAGCAAAAAACCAAACCAATCCAAACCAAACAACAAACCAAACCAATCAAACAAAAAATGCCAAACAAACAAAAAAAACCCCACAAAACTGTTTTGAAGCATAATTCCTCAAAATAAAGGTGGAAGAAGTTTCTTTACTTGGAAGGAGGAAGAAATGCTGAGAAAACAGTTTTATAAACTTTAGTGGGTCTGAAAAGAGGACAGCTCGCTTTTGACCAAAACTACTTTTCTGCTCACTTCCCTCATTTTTGTAGGGTTATCTCAGAGGTGATTTCTAAACAGCAATTTATTTTACATAATGACTTACTAAGTATCTCTCCATTGCCAAATAAGTTATCATCTAAGGCAGAGTTAAAATCTAATCTAATAAACATGAGAACATCACAGAGAAAGGGAGGCAAATCCTATGAAACCAGAAATTATGGAAGAATATGCTTTGAAGAACAACTAACCAGCTTTCTGAAGTTACTTTCAATATTTACATATGAAAAGAGGATTGCACAAAGTTTCAGAAGTTCATATATTTTAAGCTCTGATATTCTATCCACCTCCCATTAGAATTAATTGAAGGATGGGTGCATTTGCCCTGAGGCACTGGACGGGAGGTAAGAGGGAAAGTGAAGTACAGATGAGGCTACTGTGGGGTTATGGCTAGTGAAAATAATGCCAATGTCCAGCAGACAGGGACATCCAGTGAGAAGACTCAATTACAGAGAGCAGCTCACAGTGCCAGGGCACACCAGCACCATGTCCTGGGATGAGAAATTTGATTCTATAGACCTCATTTATTTTAAAAATTAAATAAATAGATTTGGGGAAATGATGAAGGCAATCAAATTGCCCACTGAAAAACTTTGCAATCACTGATCCATTCTTCAGACCTCAGCTGCTTTAAGCTGACATATTTTTATGAAATAAAAGCCAGACTAATTAAGACAGGTTTGGAAAACTGATGGTTCAGACCTCCAGGATTTCTTCAGCAAATCCCAAAAACCCACAACGGATTCTTTGTGTGCCTCCTGACATAAAAAACACTCTTTCTGCTAAAAGGGCTCAGCTAACTCTAGCATTTGTTTCCACTCATTCTATCCTGCTCTCTGCCACTGCTTAGAGGAGAAGTATATGGAACATTTTTCACAAACTGTCATATGCTTGCAGATCAGTGGGTTAATGTATCAGCCTTTCACCTTTGGAAACCACAGTTCAACAGCCTGAATTACTATGGTAATAAATGTAGTATTGTTTTGGTTCAATACAGACTTGTGTTTGAAGAACTGTAACAAAATATTTTTATAACCTTGTGGGAAAGATAAGAAGTTGGCAATTCTCTTTTATGCCATAGATTTCGTCTGTAATCTCAAGCAAGCTAATTAAACCCAGCCTTTGAAAAGAATTAGCTGTCTAACACTGATTTTGCTAAGTCTGGTTTAAATAAAACTACTTTCTTTGATAAACTAAGCTATGATATGAATTAAGTATAAATTATTTCCATAAACAGGTTCACAGCAGGTAATATAGGTTACAGGCCAATAAAAATAAAATGTTCATCTAGCTCAGGTAAGAGCTAAAAAAATGTGCTTCTTTTAGAAACAGCAAGAACAAAACATTGTTAAAAGTCAGATTTTCAGCGTAAAACCAGTTCCTGCATCTTAATAATAAAGCTGTGAAAAACAGAGCTTTTTAAAAAACAACCAAGCCCACACTGGGAAGGAGGGCTTTACAATTGGTGAAGACTCAGCAGCCTTGTGACAGCTCTATCCAGCAGGATATGTATCTCCATGGATTTTAACTACAGATCACTCCTAACTATAGATACTGTAGAGCACTGTGGTCAAAATGATCTTTATAACCAGTACATTTAAGGGATTTACAAAATCGTATCATCCATCCTTCCCAAAAAGTGGATGGATCTTTAATTTAATGTTTTTAAGAACTCAGAGCCCTAGGCAGGATATATTGTTCTTTAAAAGAAAGGCAAAGCCTCCTAAACCCAAACTCACAGCAAACAAGCACAGAGCCGGATAATTTCCTGCTTTCGCACAACTAACGGGCATGTTAATTCTTTTACTGTAGCAGGGATTATAAAAAAGCCCTATTCTATTGATTTTAATGGTGCTGTCACTGTAGCAGAATAATGCTTTTCCAGTATCACTTTGCATTACTGCTTCAACCTCTGATGACAGATGAAAAGTACTGAATCTTCGCCAAAAGCTGAATACGCCATTATCTCTTTTTGCACAGCTGCGCAGACATACCCTAACACAGACTGGGGCTTGCTACCATTTTGTTTAGGGCTTAAATGCAAAATAAAAAAATAAAAAAAGATCCCATGTCCTGAAGGCAAAGACAACCTGAAACTTTGCTCAAAGAAGCATGAAAGCGCAATTCCTTTGCCAAATGCACCTCGGAATGTCACATTACCATACGTGGAGTTAGTAATGGGCAGCTGAACTCTGAAACGCTGCTTGGGTTTTATTCTCTGTTTGTTCCCGTCAGTTCAGCAGATTCCAGAAACGGGATAAATAAATGCATAAAGGTTTATATTAACTCAGTCTAAGTTTTAATGTAATCCAGATAGTACTGGGACTAGAGGCACCTAAGCCTGAACAGGACCTCTTGAGTCACTGACTCCAGTTTTCGACTACCATTCACAATTAGTTTTTAAAAAATAAATCGCACTAAAGCCAGCTTGATGTCCAGACCCACCGTATCTGTCAGAGCGATCACTCATGGTCAGAAGCCTCCGAGCCTCGAGCCTGAAAGCAGTAATTGTCAGTTTACATCAGTTTATTTCTTATGCTAATGCTGGCATTCAGCTGAAGAACTTCTCAGCACTCCCTCCTTCTTTAATTCTCTGATATCCTTGCAGACAGCAAACATACACAGGCTCTCAGCCCACATTTTGCCTGCTGCCAGCCTCTCCATCCGACCATCCCAGGACACACGTGCCCACGTTTTCCTCCATCACGCTAACAGATCTTCCCTGCCCTGTCCTGGTATGAGTTCTTCCTTTGTGAATGTGATGACAAGAGTAACACATATTGGGTCTGAAATGGCACAAAAGCCTTATTCAATGGCATTGGGATTTTCTTCTCTTTAGTCTTACACAGAGCATTGCACTTGGCCTCTCTCACGGCTACATTTCATTAGTGACTGCCAGGTAACCTGCACCATCTACCACAACCAGTATCTTCTCTTCCTGTGTCATTTCTAACTGCGGAATAATGTGAACTGAGAAGCTTACAGTTTAAAAACCCCAAACAGCAGTATTTCAGCACATATCCTTGCAGTTCGTGGTATGAATTTGGAAACTGTATTTTACCCATCATCATTATCTTCCTTCCAGATGTTCTGATCATTTACTACACACTGGTAATTCTGTCCTACTCCACAGTCTCAGCATATTGCATTTGACCATTCTTCCTGCATGACCACTAATGAAAATATTAAATAAAACACACACCAGGACCAATTCACAGATCACTAAAATTCCTCTTTCTGCCTTAGTTCTTTACATCAAGGCCTCTATCACGCTCGCCATTCTTTAAATAATTTTCATCGTTTCCAATGTCACTAACAATTTCCTGAAGTGATGCTTATTAAGCACTTCACTGAAGCCCAGACTGAGCAGAAGTATCAGTTACTTATTTTAGTAAACTCAGACTAGACTTTATGACATTTCTATCTACTAGATCAGAAACTCTTTATTTCCTCTAACCCTTTCCAAAGGTTGTGAGCGAGGTGTGACTAACAGGTCGGCAGCCCTTTTAATAGGCTTTGCTTCTCCGGTTGTATTTTGCAATTAGTAATTGCTGTTTCTCTGTCCTTGGTGTCGTTAGCCATCTCCAACATCAGCCTTTTGGGAAAGGAAGTAGGTAATTTGGGCATAAACATTTACATTTAATCTCAACTTCATCCAGAATTGCCAGTGCCACTATTAGATTAAGGCAGTCCTACTTATATTTCTTCTACTGTTGTCTAGGTGTCATTTAAATTTACTTTTGCAAGATTAAGTCAGCATGACTTTTTGGTTACTCTCTCTTAACTGCTACACCTCTAACATGACACTTTTTCCTCATTTGCTCTTGATTTCCCTGCTTAGTCAGTTTACACATTCCATGGAGGCTGCTCCTTCCCAGTCCCCTTCGGCAAGTTCCTTTTCATCTTTGCTGGTCCAGCACATTTCCACTTTGGTTGAGAACACAAGATACAAGCAGCATCTGATCTTCAGATATTCTACACATCCAAATTCAAGTCCTCAAGCATTTGGGCCCAGCTGACATGACCAAGTTACTCTTTTAAAAGTTTCTGAGTTAAAGACCTCACACTACTAACTTCAACACAAATAGTCTCCAGTGCAATCAAACAGGCCAGAAGAAATTAAACACTGTGGAAGACCCTCAAGTCAAGGGTCAATGTGATTGCTGTTATAAATAACAAGGGAAGAGCAATCTCATCTTACTAAGGAGGATAAAACAAGAGTATTAACTCAAGGGTGGGATGTATCCACTTACACAGCAGTATCCTGCACTGCTGTAGCACAGCTGCTTTTGTAGGGGACTGTCACAGCACTCTGCAAAGACAGCAAAAGTGATTTTCCACAAATCTCAAGTGTAACCTGATGAACTGTGTTCTCTGTTCCGGTAGGAAGGGAGGGAGACTGCTACCTAGGTGTCAAATGGCACAGAATGATGGGCACTGCTTCATGTAAAAAAGGCAAAAAAATGCAAAGACAAATTAGCAGAAATGGAAAATGTAGTGGAGAGAGCCTGAAAAGCATGGCTTTGACAAGTTTCTCTGTCTTCAGAGGGTCTTTACTAAATACTAACTCAGCCTGTAGGAATTTGCTGTGGTACCATAAAGTACCAGCTGCAACACGAGAAGTCTCCTGTGAGGGACGTTTACAAGGACATGTTGTGATAGGACAAGAGGCAATGGCTATAAACTGAAATAGTGTAGGCTTAAATTAGATATTAGGAAGATACTCTTTACTGTGAGGGTTGTGAGGCACTAGGACAGGTTGTGCCTAGAGAAACTCTGGATGCCCCATCCCTGGAAGTGTTCAAGGGCAGGCTGGATGGGGCTTTGAACCACCTGGGACAGTGAAAGGAGTCCCTGCCCATGGCAGAGGGCTAGAATTGGATGAGCTCTAAGGTCCCTTCCAAGCCAATCTATTCTGTGATTCAAACTGGGGTTGAGTAAGAGGTCTCATATGAGTTCATCAAGACTGTGAAACTTTTAGTGAGGTTGTATATACATCTATGAATGATCAGTGTCACAAAATAAATGTTAATTCTGTGACTAAAAGAGAGCACTGTCACTTCGACAGTTGCTTCAGTAATTTCTTCATTGCATAACAATGGAATAAGCACTGAATTCACAGTCAGAGAGGAAAGTACAGCGTTTGTCATGGTTTATGGATGGAAAGTCCTCCGCATATCTGTGTTCAGCCACCTGCCTTCAGCAAATTATAGTACAACATACGTGTAACCATACAGAACTAACTGCTCCCAGGTTAGCAGCAATTAAATATCACCCAGTGACATCTCTGAAGACACTTACGCACACAGTGCATTAAAATAAATATGAACAATAGGCTCAAATTATATAAAAAAATCTCAACAAGCCTCCCGTTCTTCACTTTATGTACATAGCAGACAGCTTCCATTCCCTTATGCATGTATCTCATCTTACTCTGAGCAAACCCTTTTATTCCACTGTGTGGAATGGAAAACGGTGTGAATATTTCTGTTAGCATTTCTTTACACAATGAGTGGCCATAGAGCTGAAAAGCTGTCAGAAAAACCCCAAACAGTTATCACTGACTTAGTAGAACAGGTTTACAATTAAAACTTCTCCTTAGAACAAAAATGCATTTTTCCTACTAGAACAAGTCTTGATTTTATTGCTAATCACATAAAAAAATAAGATACCATACTGATTTAATCAACCAAGACATTCACAGGACAATATTTGTACTCTAATTATTTGAAAGCCAAACTCTTCTGGAAGAGCAAACTGAATTAGTCTTTTACCATGGGCACTGTCATACAGAAGTAAACCAGCAAAATGTTTACGCAAAACAGTGAAGTCAACCTAGGTCCTTTTGGGGTGAAATGGCCATTATGTGAAAAGTTAGAGCAAGTGATGCAGACGGCTATAGACAGAATGGGAGCGAGACCAGACAGATGGGAAACCATGGCACTGGACAAATATTGAGCATAAAAAAGGTTGAAGCCACCTCCCCTCCCCCAGCTCGGAATGAGTGCATTCAGGATATTTTTATCCAACTATTTATCATGCTCTTGTGCTCCATCTGCCGGCTCTGCAGCAGCAGGCAATGCATTCCACACCTATTATAATAACAATACCAAACAAGAAAGGAAGATAAAAATATGAGTGAAAAAATACTTATCAGGGTCAATCTCACAAACTTTTATTCACATACTGTCTTTGCATTTATAGACAGATGTCTAGTTGTCTTGTCTTTTACTTAAATTAGTTACTCCAGCTTTGTGGAGCATTTCCCTGCTATATGCTATGAGCCTAAAATGTGTTTTGTCATTTATACTGTTAAGCAACATAAAAATGTTATTCTGAGTACGAAGAGTTTCTAGAGTTCAAGTTCCTTTATTTCTTGATGGTATAATGAAAACTGAGAAGTGGAAGGATTTTCTTACACTTAAAATCATTGTAAGTCTGTGTACAAATAGATTATCCATACACAGATTTACATGGACACAGGTGCTTATTTAATAAATCAAATTCTATTAAGGAAACGGGTCTTTCCAGGGTGTTTTTATTACACCCTTAGAGGGAATCATATTCCACCACAAAATCAAAAACTGGCACTGGGAACTAAAGAGATCCTTAGTCCCTCTACTACCTAGAGTAACATCTGAGTAACCCCTTTGAAAAACCTCTATATGCCACCAGCTCCTAAAGCAACTTATCCCAGGTAATTGAATTCCAGGCACTGTGAAACAAATTTGCTGAAGAACATAATAATTTGGAAGCTACAGCTTAACAGTGTTCCACACTCGGAGATGGATACCACCTAAACACAAGGAGTGTGTTTTTAGGTGGCTGAGAACACAGAACCCTTGGGCTCGCAGCAAACCAGAAGTAGACCATTAGCACATTAATGGACCTACCTGCAGCCCTGGTGAGCAGAGGTCACCTCTGTGCTACCCTCCTGGCACCTGCAGCTGACAGCCCAGGTGCCAGCAGGTTAAGAGGCATAGTGCCAATGTGCACATCCCTTAAATGCTGTTCCCTCCGGTGGAAAGGAAGACATAAATTCATTGCCACACTGATCATTTTTTGGTTCCTCAAAGTTAAGCACACACATAGCTGTAGTAAGTAGGGGATTGCTACTTTTTATTTAAGTCTGGCAATTTGATTTTTCACTTGTCAAAAGCACATTTAAATGTGACTAGATAAAAGCGTGGTAGGGGTTGGAAATTCTGGTATTCTTGTGAATGAGAGGCAGAGGGAAAATATTCCAGTAATCCTGAAATTTTCTTCTTTTTATAATATGGACAAAGAAAAAAATAGGAGATAGAATAGAGTCAGAATATAAAATCCATTTTGCAACAGTATCTTAACTGAGATAGTAGTGATTTTTATGATATCAAGCTCAGTATTATTCCAGAGTTAGTTCTTAAAATTCGGGGCTTGTGGAATAAATGCTTGCTCTGCTCAGAAATCCTTCCCTTTGTACCTGATCCCTCTCAGAGACAAGGAGCCAAAGTAGTCAGTACTTTTGTTTGACAGGATGCTGCCATTTTTAACATATTAATGTTCAAATATGGCTAAAAGTTTAAGCTTCTGCTTTTTTATTCAGATCATGTTAGTCGATGCCTTTCTCAGTGGTGGAGGAATGTCTCTCACATCCTCTGATAGAGCAGTTTAAGATGCAGAAGCTGCCAAACAACGTATAAAGAACAGTAATGACGTTTTTTGGAAACTGAAAACAAACATTAAGTATTTCAAATTACACTGTTAGATGATTGCACAACTCAAATCTCAAAGCATATGCAGGCTGTATAAGGTATCATGTTTCTATCTCTATGGCAGCTAAGTAGTAACAGGGAATGTAAATGTAAAGAAATTAGAATTGTGTATCTGTTGTAAGTTTAGTGTGATTTATAAAGAGACAAAAGTCCCTTGAATTTTATTTTTTAAAGCTATTACTGAGGAAAATACTATCTGACCCCAACAAATTATTTTTTTTCCATTGATGTTTTCATAATGTGCCTAATTTTACACTTTGACAGCTCCCACATTATTCATCTTAGGTCACACAAGAACACTGCAAACAGAACAATGTTCCAGAGGAGTGTATTGAATAACAGTCAAAATGGAGTTATTTAGTGAGATAACAGAGCGCAGATGCAGCAGCACAACAGCAGAAATTGCCTCTTCCTGGTACCTGTTGTGTAAGGAACAAAATGGGCTCCATCCAGATGAGCATTCCCACAGCACCTCCTCATGCAGCTGCAGGTGTTCCCAATGTCAGCTGGGAATTAAATAAGGAGTGGTGGGGAGGGGGTGGGGGAGTGTGGGTTTGATCTGATCTGTCCTTTACAGTCAGGGCAGCAGAGGGTCTGTGTTACCCACCAGAGCCCAGCAATTCTGCACAGGCAGAGAGCAGGGAATGAGCAAAGGGTGACCAAGATCAACTTAAAAAAATATAGAGAATCCCAGAAAAGCTTGGAAAAGGCCTCCAAGATCATCAAGTCCACCTGTTAACACAGCACTGCCAAGGCCACCACTAAGCCATGTCCCCAAATGCCACATCTACATGTCTTGTACATACCTCCAGGGACGGTGACTCTATCACTGCCTGTCCCACTACATGACAACCCTTTCTGTGTAGAAATTTTTCCTAATATCCAATTAAAACCACCCTTGGTGATACTTGAGGCCATTTCTTCTTGTCCTGTCACTTGTCACTTGGGAGAAGAACCTGACCCCAACCTCGCTACACCCTCCTGTCAGGGAGTTGTAGAGAGCAGTAAGGTCCCATCTGAGCCTCCTTTTCTCCAGGCCAAACATCCCCAGCTGCCTCAGCTGCTCCTCATCACATCTGTGCTCCAGACCCTTCCCCAGCTCTGTTGTCCCTCTCTGGACCTGCTCCAGCACCTCAATGTCTTCTTGTCTTGCAGGGCCCAAAACTGAACACAAAGACATAAGAGTTAAATTCCAGTCTTCATTAAGATCTTTCATGTCTGTCCTCTGTTCATCAGTTTCTCATGGGGTAAAAGAAAAGCTCACACACCCTTTTATAAAATACTATATACATACTGCTTACTAATTATTCAATACTTTTATTTATGCACATCCCTAAAATCCTTCACTAGAATTTCAGCTTATGGTATTATAGATGTCTGGCTTTGAGAAGTCAGTGAGACGGCAATTAGCTACAGGCTTAAATGAAGAGCAATGCGTATAGATTCTATATTAATTAGCGACAAGTCATTTCTACAAGTAAAGATTTTTTCCTCTTCCCTGCAAATTATTTATGTATTCATTTAAAACCCGAAGTGCAACTGTGTAATATAGCCAGCTTAAACAATACAGTTGGATGCTTGGTTAGAATGCAAACAATATGAAATTAATGTCTGCAGTGCTGAAATCTAACACACATTTCAGGGGAAATGCAGTAATGCCATGAAGCACGACTCCTTCTCCTGGGCCTCAGTACTAATTTCTTGTGGACTTTGCAAGATGTTAGAAACAGCAGAAAATCACAAAGTCTTTTCTCAGTGGAAATCATGAGAAAAATAACGTTTCTTCTGACCACAACAATAAATGCTTTTAAACACGCAAAGTCGTCAAAAGACTTTCTAAGCAACTCAGAAGAAATCACTTCAGACAGGATTACTACTTTATATGTATATCCAGAGCCCTGCAGGCGTACTAGAGTCAGATTTGTTAATTCTGCACTAGTCTGCTTTGACTTTACCACGGGGCTTCTGAAATGTTAAAAAAAAAAAGAGGTTTAAAACATGAAGCTTACAGAAAACTCATATTGCTTTATACTGTAAATATCCTCTATCAGGAGCTGGGGAAGCTTGATGTTCTTTCAATTTCATTTGGCTGTGATCAATCTGAACAATTTTTCTCCCTTTTCTTTAATCCAATTCCATCTACAGAAGAGCTCACTGGAGAAGACTCCCCAAAACAATGGAAAATCACTGCACACAGCCTGGGACCCTGCACATTATTGCGCATGAGCCCAAAGCTGCTCTTAGGAAGATGATCAAATACGGATGTGTTGCATTTAGAGAATCCAATCCTTTACTTACTGATGAAAATTAGCAGTGCCACTGCTCCCAGTGAAACCTTTCATTTTCCACTGCAAAGGCCCAGCTCATCTTCTCTGTGTCTCTGATGTCTGGACTATGGGAGGGAAGTTGTCACCCGCAGAGCCAAGGTAATGTGTGAGTCAAGGCTGGATACGTCATTGATGCTCGATTCATTCCCTCCCTGCCTTGGCTCCTGACCCTTCCCATCCTCAGGTGTGGCTGCAGCATGGATGTGAGTTTTTAGTGCAAACAAGGGCTAAAATTCTCTTGTCCCAGATACAACACAACTAATCCTTATCTCAGAGTTGGCCTAACACACACAAAATACTCATCTTTTCAAATGTTCATAGCAGAGCAGCCTTGAAGGTCTCATCACCTACAGACTCTCAGCTAAGGACAGCCATTCCTTGCCTGATCAACCTCAGCACATATAACACCTCACTCCTGACAGCAGGCACCTGCTTTTCAAGATTTTGATAATTCCTAGAAAACACCAATGACACTGTGGATTTGCTTGTATCAAAATGAATGAGGTGTTATGTTCTTCCTTCTCCAGTCTGAATATGAATTAAGAATTTTAGACTATCACAATGATTTCAAAGAGCCAATGAACAAGAAATAAAATCAGGGATTATCATGATGATTTAAACCAGTCATTATTGGTTTTACCAATCCTTTTCCATCAAGGATTACCTGTTTATTTACAAATGGCTATCTCTGTGTCTTTGAATGAAACATACCTCATAGACTGTCATAGAAAGTCCAGAGGTGCATCCATCCATAAACACAGTTCAGCTTTATACATATACCCAGCATATTTATCCATGTGCAAAGGATATGACCAAAGAGCATTACTACTCACACACATAACTAATGCATGAAGTAACTGAAGAAAAATAAACTTCTGGAAGGTTCTTATCAGCAAGTTACTTAGATAGCTTTTATAGAAGAGAGAAAACAATCCTGGGAAGGTACTAAGGGAAGTTTTCTCAAGTCTAGCTGCAAAGCTGGAGGCTGTGAATCTCATCTTGCAAAATTGGCAGAAACCTCTCCTCCAGTGCTGGGCATTCGGTGCAGGAACGCAGTCACTTTTAAGAAAGTGGCTCAGTATCTTTAGAAACAAAGACTGTATTTCTCAAAAGTGACTACTTCTTGGGCCTGGAAGTGATGATAATCCATGCTCTGAAAAATCAGATACTTTCATGTTCTCACACAAACTTAAAAGGTACCGAAATTTTCCAGTTAATTTTTGAAGTGTTGGCCCAGAGGTACGCTTTGGAGCTCTGAATATACCCTTCTCTTCCCAGCTTAAAACGCTGTTTAATTGAGTTAATAAGTAGTCTACTTCTCAAATTGCTGTAAAGCAAAATGTACTTTTCTGTACTTTTCAGGATTTTCAGGTTTTCTAATGAACAGCACTTTAACAAAGTATTTTCACACCCTAATGCCTTCTCCCTTGATTTCACTACACATCAGACGTCCCACTGTTCCAGTACACCCAACAATACACCTGTTGTTCCCAGTACAACCGTTGGCGTGACTAACAAGGCCCTGCTGTTCACATTTCAGTTTAAAATGCCACAGTCTGTATATCCTGAAATAGTTTATTCTGATTTCAGAAGAAAAATACGTTACTTAGGACATATGCAATACGGAATCATCACAGCATTGCTCTCAGAAAAAACAACGTTCATATTCTCACTATGTACAGAGATATGCACTTACGAAAAATCTGCAATCTAGGAAGTCCACAAGAAAACAAACTTCAAAATCTAAACTTTGCTAGAGTCCATTTGGTTTTCCTACAATAATCTGTATCCAACAAAATACACTCATACACCATCTATGCAAATGAGAGCTTCTCCTGGGCAATGAAGCTTAACCAACACCTAAACACACAACGATGAGGCACGCAGTGATTTAAATATCATCAACAGTGCAAGGAGGGAGCCAAATTAACAGCCCCCCTTTTGAAAATGGAACTCATTATGAAACCTCGGTTAGAGAACAACTTGACTGCAGCCAACCTGACCATATCTCAAACCTTCTGTGTAAGCGTAAGTGGAAAAGATAAATCCTGGTACATGTAGAATAATACCCTGATTATTTATTAAAATGTGCTTCTCCCTATACAAATGTGTTAGATCCATATTAGGTTCTTTCCTATTAGGTAAAACTAATTTATTTGGTATAAGGCAAATGGAGAAAAAACGAGACCATTTAAAAATTGCCTAAGGTCACTTCATGGGCAAAACAATGTATTTAAACTGCAGAGATGACAACATGCTTAATATGACTACACAGAAATTGCTTCCTTGATGACAATACATTAAAATCCTCATTGAATATTCATAGAATTTTTGACAAGATTGAGTGACACGTAATCCCAGCCCCAGCAAACACCGAGTTGATAGTCTCCCTGTGCAAGGATGGATGCCACACCAGCCAGGTCATCTTTGTTCCTCCCAGGGCCAGGAACGGCTGCACAAAACATCCCCGCTCCCAGTTTTTAATATCACAGCAGGCTGACACAAATGGAAGAGAAGGAAATCAAATGTACAAAGCCCCTCTGTGTATCGGATGCCAGAGTGCGGCAGAGCCTTTATCACAACGGTACAATAAGTGAGTGGAAGAGCTGCAATTTCCTTATAGCGACAGAAAATTAGAGAAATAGCAAAGAAAAATTCTCTGAGTGACTTTCACTTACTAAGTTACGACCTCTGCATGATAAATAGGTAAGCAGAGTTTAAATGATGTGAAATATGTCAATTCAGAATGCATTAGGATGCCATTAACAGACAGTAGCTTAGACATCAGGAAAATATTAAGATGGATAGATCACTTAGCAACAATAGGACAAAGGGGGTTTTAATAAAGGCAGTGCAAGACAATGCCAGACTAATACCACCAATGATCTGGAGCGCCTTTTTTTTGTCAGATGTGCACCAATGTGATAAAAACCAATTGTCGTTGAGACAAACAAGGGTTGACTGTTGAAAAACAGTCAGGCCAAAGCCCTGTCTATTAATCAAGTAAAAAACTTGACTGATAAATTCTGTACCAGTAATGCAAAGTGATTAATACCATATTTCAGCACCACAATGAAACTGTTCTGTAATTTCCTAACTGCAAAAGTGATACATAACACATTCCTTATGCCATCACTTCCATGTCAGGCAATGTCTAGGACAACTTTATCTGATACAGTTTTTGGATGACCCCAGGCCATAGTGCAAAGCACTAGTTTGGGAAACTGTATTGCTCCTTAGTGCACTGGGACCTGACAGAAGTTTCCAAAAGAGAATGAATCATATGTAACTGTCTCGCAGGGTTAAATGATGTACTGCCAACAGGTTTTTAATCTTGGAAACACATGAAATTCTCAAATACTTGCAGAAATACCAGCCTGGAAAGGGGGACAGTAAGGAACACATACACATATAACAATGCACAGTAACAAAAATGAAAAACAAAATTCAGAGAATTAATTTTCTCTTGTTTACTTGTAAGCCCCAGGCTGACATGTTTGCAACATCTACAGCCACACAGCTGCACCTGGTACATAGAAAACTATCATTTTTTTGTCATTCCAGACCATTTACCTTTGATTTTTACACTGCTGACTATTCACATGAGCTGCCCATGAAAGTATCTTATCTACAGCCAAAAAGGAGGGTGTTTGTACAAATCCAGGGATACAGGGGTGCCCAGCAATGCCCCTTAAAGCCATCACTTCCACCAAGTGCAGGGACATGACACACAACGGTTCAGAGACTGCTCTTGATTCTGCCTTCGGTCTGCCAGCCCCTTTCACTGTCAGTCAGCCTGATGATGTGAGTATGTATGTGAGTGATGTTGGAGGATATTATAATTCCTCCAGCGTGAGCACCTAAAAAACTCCCAAAAAACATGAATCAAAACAAAAAAGAACAATTCTTTCTGCTTGGAAAACTTTAACATTCAACGGAAATAAAAAATCAGTTGTGACACGGGAGGTGTTGTGAGGCCAAAGCTCTGCCATGTTTGAACAGGCAATAACATCAGTAAAAATAATCAGGGCAAACATTTTTGGACGTGGAGCTGCACAGCACAGCTGGCTGCAGCTGCAGCACCAGATCCTGCCACATACTCCTGTGGAGCAGGACAGCAGGATGGAAAGAGGATGGAGGAGCCACAACCCCTCTGATACATCCACTCCTTGTTTTCAATGGTATTGTTTTAAATAAGGTAATTTTTTTTTAAGTGAAGAAAAAAATCTTCATTTGCCAAGCTCTCAGCTAAAAGTGACAGGCAGAGCCCAAGTACAGCAGCTTCTCCTTTTTTTCTACCCCACTTACATGACAGCTGTAAGTGCAGACACCTGATAGCACAGATAATGACAGCAACACGCTGCTCTAAGCCATGTACCTTTCACAGACAAGCTGCTGCTTTCATTTGCTACAATCCTGCTCAATGCCTCACACAGCTGCAAACAAATAATAGCACTTTTTAAGGAAATAGCTCCACAATAAAGGTAAGGAAGGGACTTCTGTGCTGCCACAGACCACAGAGCTTTTGCCTCTGTTGTGAATTTCCTCTTAATAATTCACCCTTCACATCCCAGTCTCAATTCCCACAGATAGAATCCCCCTGAAGAGGGGCATGTATTGCACCCCAACTGCACTGCTGGGGTCAGAGTAGGTGGCAACAGAGTTTTGCCATCAGCCTCTTCTGTTTCTCACATACTTGAGAGCAGAACAGGTTCATTGCCTTAGGAAAACACCAGGTTTTATCATAAATCACAGAACAGTTTGAGTTGGGAGGGATCTTATGTAGTTCCAACCTCCTGCCATGGGCAGGGACACCTTCCACCAGACCAAGTCACTCAGAGCTCCATCCAACCTGTTCCTGAACACTTCCAGGGATGGGGCAGCCACAGCTTCTCTGGACAACCTGTCCTAGGGCCTCACCACCTCCACTGTGAAGAATTTCTTCTTAATATCCTGTCTAAACCTACCCTCTGTAGGTAGGCTATATTCTGGTTTTTTGCAGAAGCCAGCATTAAACAGGATGCAATTTTGCAACTGTTTTGAGGAATATGATTTTTTTTTTCCAGTATCTGAAAGTTGTCCTTTTAGAATCAGTGTGGTACCTAATATTGGTTTGGTTTCACTGTCCTTCATCCTTCTGGGAGCAGAAGGGAATACTCTTAGTACACTGCCCTGTGCTCCTGCTCAGAGGAATTCTCCCAAGACTGTGGTTTCTTCTGCAATGTGAGCTGGAGTTCTCACCATCATCCACCCAACCTCTTCTGGCCTGCAGGCAGAGATAAGCTGTGGATGATGAGGGCAGGCAGCTTCACCTGAAGCAAACACTGGAAAGTTTGAGTAAAATCAGTCCAACTACTTTTAAAAGTAATTTTCACTCACCCCAGACAAAAACACAAAATGGCATAACTGAGATGAAAATGCAACGTTGCAATTGAAAAGTGCTTACAGAATTAGAGAGTGGCTCGACTTAAGAAAAAAACCCAAACCACCAACACTACACTTGGCTTGTTTCACAGAACTTGCTAAAAAAGGACAATTACTGAGAATTTTAGACAATTGGCTGGATTACACTTACAAGTTCAAAACTGCATTTGCCTGGTATTTCACAGTGCTTTGAACAAAAAGCCATCTGCAGCACAGGGGAGCCTCTGCCCCGTCCCTCCTTGGTTAAATTACACTGGGTTTGTTTCGCACTTCTTACAAGCTTTTTTTTTCCCTCTAACTTTCATTTCCCCTTCTTTTAATGCAGACAGCACTGAAGATTAAAGTGTATTCAGGAAAGAGGTGTTGAAAGTTGGAAATAAACGCAGGGAAATTTTCCAACAGCAGAGGAAATCAAAAATTTCTAGTCACAAGTACTTCAGAGCAGCCTACTGCTGCATGACGCTGATGGCTCTGTGGCAGTATTGTAAAAATTACTCATTTTCTTCTAATTACATCCAATGGGCATTTGTACACTCTGAATCACCTTTACAGAAGAAACAGTATAAATGGGAAAAAAAATGTGTAAGTTTATCAATGGCATGCTTCCAAAAAAGCAATACATGAAATGCAAACCCCACCTGGCAGTGGACTCTTACACCAAGATTAACTCCCTCTCATTTCATACAGGCTATATTTTCAGCAATGCTTTTTGCATTCACTAGATTTTAACCCTCTGTATTGATTAACTCCATCTCATTTCATACATGCTATATTTTCAGCATATTTTTAGCAATTTTTTTTCATTCACTAAAATTTAACCCATTATATTTACTTGTAAATAAACACTAACTAGTCATGGTAATGTAACATTAGATGTCACAAGGTTTTACCTGTTTCACTTCTCAACTTTAATTGAGCACCGACATTGATTTTCTGCATTTAATAAATATACTAGCTTACTTTGCAACCAAGGTTTGTTCTTTCCACAAGGTGAAAGCATATCCCCAGGAATCCCCTGAAGCCAAAGTTAACATCTGTGAAAAACTTTACTCTCCTTTATAAAGTTATTTGGAAATTTTCCTCAGAAAATGTTCCTTTCCCCACTCCTGAGTACTTCACTGACTCCTTCCATTCTCCAGTCATGTTATCCAGGTACCAGGAACAGCTGAGAAGTTCTCAGGGTGCATGTGATGTCTGTGAGCCTGAAGGTCTTCCCTGGAAAGGCTCATTTTGAAGAACAGTCTTGCAAGGGGAAGTCCAAACCATATTTGAGAGACTTCAACCAAGAACGTGAACAAGAATCTCAGTTTGTGCAACCACGGACACGCCAAGGCCAAGAGGGCTCTGGAATTGCCCCTTCCCAGGGAAGCTGATCACTGCCTCAAGGGCTGCTGGCACAGCATCATGGCAAAAAGGCTTTTCTATCAAAAATTTCCAGGAATAACATCACAGAAAAATCAAAACTCTCGCTCCAAAAGCACATAAATCCCATTCAGCACCACCCACTTGCAGGCACTGATGCTGAACTACACAAAGTCTCCAGGTATATTTCAAAAAGCCCAAATTAACTTGATTCAGTAGTTGCAGGAGCTTTGCACTATTTATCCAGCTGCAAGGCCACTTGGATGGTTTGCTTTTTCTAACTACGTGAATACTTTGTACCACTATTTGTTAACTGTTTGATAAAATAACATAATGCAGGAGGTGATGAACTCTTGGCACATCTCTGAATCTGTCACCTCATCCTTTATCCAAAGCTTTCCTTTGATTCTGGCCATCAAATACAAAATAAGCAGCAGATCTCGACAGGTAACTCACTCAGGAGTTACCTGTGGCACATAAGCTATACAGTTCCAGCAAAGCAAAAAGGCTGATATGAGCTTTCACAGTCCAGCAGCTGCACTATTGCTAACACATTATTAAACAGCAATTATTGATTTGCCTGTTCCATTTCAGCTGGAGCCTAAAGAACCTAACAGAAAACACAGCTGATGGAAAGAGGCCAGGCTCTTCTTTGTGTTTTGCTTGGTTTAAAAAAAATTCTTAAATATTTCGTTAACTCAGGATTCAAAGCTTCAAACCTTTAAACTTTCACTATATAAACCAGTGAATTTTATGTGACTGAAAATAAAAACAAAGATGGATTTAAAAATTAAAATTCTAGGAGAAAGAGGAGCATAAAACCATGAAAGTATGACTTCCAAGTATTGCAAAGTGTGAGTTAGAAGTACTCAGTCAGCTTCCTTTGCAAAAGCCCATGGGTCCACCTCAAGTAAGTAAAAAGCAACCAACGGAAAAAAAAAACCCAACATTTCAAATAGGAGACAGGACTGGTATGCATTCACTTTCCTTTCAGGATCTCCAGTCAGGACCATGACAAGAGCAGCTCTCCAAATACCCCAGAACATCTTCACTGCAGCACTTGATGTCACTTCTTTAAAGCTTCACTTTCAGAAAGTGACCCTTACTTTGAAAGGGCATACAACTTGCATGGATCCATAAAGAGCAGTCAGGGATTAATTCACAACACATACACGTGGTGCCCAAAACACCCAACCCACTTCTCAGAGTTGTATGTGGAGTCTTTTAATTCTGGAGCTTCCCTTCAACTGTCCACACAGGAAAGAAAATTTCTGCAGATATGAAATTTTTATGCCTGTAAGATTCACCCCCAGGCTCTTCTTATGCAGCTGGAATTTGCAGATGCTTAAGTTCCCTGAAAGGTATATAGATATATTATGGCTATCACCTACAAAATCCCATTACATCACTTGATAACATTCACACCTTCATTAGAGAAAACCAACACCTTAGCATAGACAATTAACAAAAACATTTAGGAAACAAGAAAGAGAAATTAGTAGTTTTTGTCTAAGTTTTCCTGAGCAGCAGTAAGAAGCAATACATCTCCAAAAGAAAAAAATTAGCTATTAAGCCACAACCAGGTAGGAGTAATTATCATCTGCTGACCTGTGTGTGTGAAACACCAAGATGTAAAAACAACAGAATCCTGGCTTTGTAAGTCGCGGATGGAGAAAACGTAAGTACTTCCACCCATTCCACAGGATTACATCAAATTTTTCAATCATCAGTTAAATGCATCATTCAACATCCCTATTTTAGTGTTTTTGTGATCTCTGCAAGTATCTGCATCTTCCACTTGGAATTACCTTCCAAGCAGCAGAAGAAATTGAAGCAAACTGAATGAATTTAAATTCATTACCAATTAAGTGTAATTTAATTCATGATTCTTTCAACTTTCTCGTGAGAATTGGGAGCTGCAGGAGGGATGCATACCTGACTGATGGGGCTTGATTTACTGCTGCTGCCCCCCCCCCAGGAAATCACACAGAGCTATTTATAGCTATCAGAAACCTCTTGGCCCAGAAAAAAAGATGTTTACAAAAATAGGTTTTAAGAACAACATCTGCGTAAGAACTGAGCATGTGTTTCTAAAAAGGTAACAACATGCTGGCTTTTAGGAAGATAATTAAATCCCCAAAGTTAGCATCCAGGATGGTTAATCAGAGAGGCTTCAGCTCACATGCTAGAGCTGGAAACCTAAATAAAAAGGCGAGAAGCAGCTAATAAACCAGATGAGATCCTGATTAGCCAGATTTCAGAGGTTATAGGTGTCAAAAATGCTAAATACAGGTTTTTAAAATGCTTGTACCTGATTTCCACCTCTGTGAGCAACCCAGTGAGCCAGTCAAGGTCTCGGTTTAACCAGGATAAGATAAGGAGGCCTATCTGACCTGCCCTGTGCATAGGGACAGTGCCGTAACCAGAGAGAAACCATGGCATCAGCCAACCCAGCACGGGGCATCCCACTGGCTCCTGTGTTTTCCTTGCTTCCCACAGCACTTCTGCACAGGTTATTCCTGCTTGTTTCTGCTGGGGAATGTGCAGCAACTTTTACCAGCATCACCCTCTGCCTTGCCTCCAAGTAGGCACCATCCAGGTGCTGAGAAATGTGTTGTCATCCCGAGTTAAATTTTAACTTTGAGTTTGCATTTGGAAATAACAATTTAATAAATATTTTTTAAATAAAAATTAATTTTAAAATTTGTTCCTTGCCAGCAAAGAAAATTCTATTTGCATCGACCCAAATTCCTGAGGAGTTACCTATAATAATATATATTACAGGATAATGCCTAAATTAGCTACAACACACAGAACTGGCAAGCACTTGTGGGAGAACAGGAATGCCCAAGAGTTTGCCAGAGACAACCAGTGAAAAAGGTGCCAGCACCCCACAAGAAAGGAGAATCTCAGCAGAAAAAGCTGTGCCCAGCCTAACTGAGCTGTGGTGCCTCAGAGGAACTCATGGGTCTCATGACAGTAAGAGGTGCAAGGACAGCTGTGGAAAACCTGTTGTTCTTCATTCTTCCTGCATCCTTCTGAGGCATCTTAATTCTACTTGCAAGAGCTGTGATGAGTGAAGAGGGTAGTATACATAAAACAGATTACTGTCCAGGGATTTAGAAGGAAAGTAGTAGGTATGGGCATGAGGAATCTGGTCAGGAATTAAATGTGACACAGAGTAATATAAGATATAACAAGATAACGTATGTGAAATTCATATTTGAAGATTATGAAGATCCAAAAAGGTCTTAAACACAAGACTTCTTCTTTCACCAACATTTTTTAATTACTTTTTTTGAGCAAACAGACCCTTCTCCTAGCCCACCTTTATTCAAGGTGCAGAAGCAGAGATTCCTCATGAGCAAATGTTAGTTATAAAACAAGTTTTCCTAAAATTCATGAAAGAATAACAGTACTGAAACTGGTCTCTTACAAAATACAGGAAAATATAAAAATTTTTTCAGCATCTGGAACTGCTCCACTCAGCCCCCTGGGGCTGCTCAGATATTCTGCTGCTATTGACTCCCCACTCAGGTCTAATATTTCAGCAGAAAAAACAATGAAGTTGGAAAAACTTGCCAATATTAACTATAAACTCTGCAAAACGAAAAGCAGGTTTTTCTTATTATCTGAGCGTTACTTCTTTCAATTAGATGACTAATTTCATGACTATTCCTTTAAATTAGGTGACTTGGAACAAGAGTACTTATAACTATAATGAAAAAAAAATCTCTTGATAGAGAGGTAACTCAAGTAACTGCAGTTCCCACCTTTAAAATTTGGTATGACACAACTTCATCGTAGTCTACAGGTGACTAAATAAAAACATTGATTAATCAAAGTTTAGCTTCCACATCAAGCTACAATCAGAGCAGCAATTCAGCTGCTGAGGACTATTTTACTTGTAATAAGCCATGCTCTGGGGGCAGAATAATTTGTTTCCTATACTAAACTGGCTGTATATATATATATAATGGTTATATATACTCATATATATTTATTTTTATATGTGTGTGTGCACTTAGATGCATATATAAAATATATATGTATATAAAAGCTCAGTACCTTTTTCTTTAGCCCATGGTGCTCATTTTACAGGACCAGCTGACCTGCTGATGTTAACAGGATTCTGGCATGGTAAATCAAGAAAGAATATGTCCTCCCCTCAGTCTGTGGGCCACACCTGGGAAGGTGTAAGAGCAGTGCCAGGGCAGCAGGAGCTGCACAAGCCACCCAAGAAGCTGGGTTAGTGCAGATACAGCTGCTTCAGACTCAGCTCAGCGCTGCCCCTGCAAGGGCTGAGGCATTTGAGCTGTTAATTTAAAACCAGCTCGGTGTGTTTGTGGAGGCTGTGAAATACCCCATAAAAATACCACGTGGAGATACCCAGGAACTCTCCTGCACTGCTGCCAGCACCAATTACCTGGCAAGGTGCTGCGGAGATCTCCTGCCAGATAAGTCAAACTCTGGTCTGCATTCAGACTTTCTGCAAACTTCAGCTGCATCTGGGCTTGCTTCGCCAGAAAAGCTGGGGTTCACATCAGCCAGACAAATTTATTACCCTGTAACTCACTCTTCAGGTTTTCAGCTGAAATGGCTGGCAGAAAATTCAGGCAAAATTGCAAGTAAAACGTGCTGATTTTCTACCCGAAGAGAGGTATGCAAAATCCAGAGCCTTGTTAAAACAAATTTTTCGAACGTTCTGTGAAATCTAGCAATTCATAAACATACCCCTGCCATTTGTAAAATTCTAGAGTAACTAAATGTGAAAAAATCCATCTGTAATATGGAAAGGAGCACAGTTGACAAAGGACTTGCAATGTCTTAGGGCCTTATTTAAGAGTCTCCTTGCTTAACAAAGGCTACTTTTACTTAACAGTGTCTAGAACAAGAAGGCATTTGGAAGTCTCTCACTTAGAATTCAATGGCAGGAATTGGCATTATAGAAATACATTTCTATTATCAGACATTTAATTTGAAATCTTTGCATTCATGAAGTATTTACTGCCACAGCACACAAGACATAAGTGCACTTTTCCAAATATAATCCCCCATCTGATCTATAATTCATTTTCTATAAAACTCTGTAAGTGCTGTAGTAATGCCATTCAACAACCTTATTTTCAAATTGAATCAAACTCTCTACTACCATCCAGAAATAGTTGTGTGATCTCCACTGTCCTGCTCTCAGCAGATTGCTGAGTTAATCTGAAATACGACGTCGCAAACTTAGATGAAAAATATCTTCCTTCTCCAAAGGAGAAGGAAAACCCAGCTGGATGAATTCTCTCTATGTGTAAACAGGTACACAGGTGTATATATAAAACATAAAATATTCTCTGGGAAGAATTCAGTTTTATGAAAAGTCTTGTTTGCTTCCCCACCTCCATCCTCCGGATGAGGCCATTAAAAATGTCTCTACCAATATCCTGTGACAAAGGTAAAACCTTCAGTGTCTCTTGCTGAACCTCTTCACTGAAAGTGCTAATGGGTAACAAAGCAGAGACTAATTGAAATTGATTTTTGCTGAAGCAATTTTAACATCTACGAATTTTTCTACAAAGAAAACAAAGAAGTCATTGGCAAAAAGCTCTTGAGCTGCAGTCAGGGATGGTTGGGAATCCACAGGCATGAGATGGAAAAAGCAGGTTTTGAGCTAATTATCGTTTCTTAAAGGAAAACAAGCTGCAAATCAATAGTATTAAATCAAACAGTGGCAACCAGTCCAAAATGTTTGCCAAGCTAAGGTGGTCTAAATGCCACCACTGTAGCACCCTTTCAAGTCAGGCAATTATTCCTAATATCCATTCAACCTCCAGTATCTAATCAACCTCCCCTGGCATGACTCGAGGCCATTTCCATTTGTATCATCACTGTTACTTGGGAAAAGAGACCGACCCTCACCTCAGAGCAGCACACAAAATTAGAAAATTAATGGGGTTTAAGTAAGTTTCAATAATAAATTATTATCTGCTCAACCATTAAATAATACTTTCAAATAGTATTTGTCAGCACTCTTGGGAACGACAAAGTACAAACAGGCGTTGTACTTCCAGGCGTTGCTGCCACATCAAGAATGGAAGCAACACCTGGAACAAGTAACATCTGCATACCAGCTACAAGGGGTGGTGGAAAATACTCAAAAGGATGCCCAAATAGATCATTTCTACAGTTCATCCTTATTCAGCAATTTAAGTCCACATTTAATCACACTGAATTGCCTGTCTTAAAAAATAAGAGTATTTCCCTGTGTGGTTGCTGTGCTTTTCATCAACACAACTGAAGTACCTTGTATTAGGGGTCCAGTTCACTGTAGCACTGCGTGTTGTACAGGCTGAAGCTTTGTAATGTAACTCCACAGCTGGCTTCCTCCTGAAAATGCCCCCCCTCCCTGCACTGCCTCATTTTCCCTGCAACTACAAGGAAATAATGGCGCTTAAAGAGAGAGAGAGAGAGAGAAAACCAAGTGCCTGAGTGCCTGCAGGAGTATTTTTGGTTGGCATTTAGCTGCTGCTGGTTCCCGATGCCCACAGAGAGTGACAAGTGTAACTTTAAAATCGTAAGAGAACAAACAGAAAATCTTTTCCTGGCAAGCTGTCAAAAAAACCAAACACTACTGTACTGCACAGTAGAGTTTTATTCTGGGTAGGCCCTGGATACAAGCACAGAAAAACTGAACAGTATCAATTTCAAAAAAAGCTTAGGGAATCAGAACTTCATTTAATAGAAAAGAAGTCTGAGAAAAAAAAAGAAAAATGCCTCTTGACTGTTAAGAATTTGTTTATAATAACTGGGAACTTTTACTGCAAGGTAATTAAAAAACAAGAATACCCCCCATATAATCAGGTTTGACAGTGCTACAGAAAAAGGTCATGTGTTTTGAATATTTAGGTTACTAGCATGGATTCAGCTACTGAATGGAAATTAGGTCTAACACCAACAGACACCACTGGAAGTTATCAGCACCCACCCAGACCTGGGGGAGTTTTTTAAAAATCTCCTCTTCAGTGACCGACAGTCACTTATTGCCTCAGAAACTGTAATATTAAACCCATTTCAATGAGGAGATTCTACACCAGTAAGGAAAAGTGAAGGCCCTGCCATGATACAGCTCAGAGGGAGCACTGTTCCTTAGCTTAAAATTAACAGTCATTACTTAACCAGTTTGTTAGAAGAATTTAGACGACTCAAGATTTGTGCAGGCAATGTATCTTTTCAAGAAAAATAAAGTACCAAATATTAAATTAGAAGATGAATCAACTTCAAACTTTTCTAGCCAAGTCTTGCTTCACCTGGGATAAAACCAAGGAGGTACTAACAAAAAGTACTACACATCCAACTAAAAAAACAGAGGTTTTATTAACTTCCAAATGAACTAACAAAAAGCATTAAATGGCTTGGTGCATCTTTCCTTTGCAGGGAAGTTAAGGTTTTGGTAACTTAGGTCAACTACATATTTTAAAAAATCTCTGAAGGAACTAAGTTATGTGATGCTTCCATAATTCCCCATCCTGTGAAGAAGTAAAGCTCAGAGAGGTCATGAGCACAAACTCATGAGCACCTCTGGCCCTGTGCTAAAACCCTCATCTAACGATGGAGCTGAAACACCTGCACACCCAGGCTGGACACAGAGTAGGACAGTGAGCAGGGTCCAGCACCTCTGGGCAGCTCCACGTGGACCCCAGTGCCTGCACTGGGAAACAACAGACACAACTGGTTATGGATCCACAGCCGATGACATCCCACTCTTACTCACTAATTACAGCTACACAGCCTGTATTTAATTACCTTTTACGAGCAGGAGGCTCAATTAGATGAGTAAGGATGCTGTACAATAACGTTCCATTTATGCAGATTCTGTTATTATAAATCAGAAAATTAAAAAACTGAGATAGTGCTCAGTATTCGTGATTAAGGCTTTTGTAACAAATAACAGTCATTCCTGTTCAATCTCATCCCCATGTAGCTCTTGACCAAGACCCTCCTCAGCTGAGGCCCCGAGTCCTGTGCGGGTCAATACTAACCCAGCAGAACACCAGTGGCCACCCCCACTGACCCCAAAGGGACCTGCAGCCAGATGGAAGAGCAAGTTCAGCGACATGTGAACACTGCAGATCACACTGACAGGAGCAACCAGCTCATCCTCTGCGGGGAAGTTGCCACAGCAGTCCAAACCCAAGCCTACAGAAGATGGGGCTTGCTTGCCCTCCTTGGTGCTGCAACCCAGCAACATCCAGAAAACTCAGGTTCAATCTCCTCTTCAGCCATAAAAGAAAGAGGCAAGATGCTGAAAAACAGAGAAATGTCAGAGGAATTCTGGTTTCTTCCTTCACCTGCATCAGGTCAAATGGTTTTTAAAAATATATACTTTTCTGTATTTTACAGTTAATGTTTTTAAGGTCTGCCTGAATTCAGATTTTTTTTGATCCAAACTTTGCCAGTTGTTTGGAGCACGTCTGCCATGGCGCCACGACCATGCAGACTCTTACTAATCTAAGTTTAAGAAAATAAAGTACGTATTTCTTCTGAAGCAGAAAAACAAAGAAACTTAATATTTACCATATGATGGTATCAAATGCAGGGAGGAAACCCACTATGCACTGATTCTCTTTCTGGGAAATTAGGCAAGGAGCACGGGACTTTTTAGCAGAGAGGAAAACAAGTCTTTCCCCAAAAGACATTAAGTGGGATGAACACAGGGTCAGGGTTACACAACCCCGGCAGACCATGATTGATTTCCCCTCCAGTCAGGGAGGGCTGAGCACTCAGGCCGTCCCGGAATGCCTCCATCCCGTCTGTGCAGCTCACCTTCTGCAGCTAAAGCCTCAAGGAACAGCAGGAACCATGAATGGTGCTACTGTTTGGGTTTTAATTGGTGGGAAAAACCTTATTCCCTTTTTTTTTTTTTTTTGGGTTTTCAGTTACAAGCGCCACCAGCAAGTAAAATAATAAAAAAACCCCCAACCTCATGACTTGACATTCTTTAAAACAGCTTTAGTTAAAAGTAAGGCAATGAAACCAGTGCTGTGGCACAGAACATATTTGCTCATTCAAGCACTGGGCTCAAATGGGCACTTTGCAATTCTGAACTGGACCTGCAGATTAGTCCTGAAAAAATATTACATCAGAAAACCTTTTGGTAATTTGATTTTGAATTTTAAAATAAGCCTGTTTTCCTCCCCTCGTTACAAAGAGAGCATCCACATCTGAAATAAGTTATTTTCCACCCACGTAGGGATTCCACCTATAATAAAAGGTCACTTATTACCCCACTTTGTGAATACAAAAGAAACCTCCAGCTGAATGGGGTCTCCACCGAGGGGAACAGATGGGCCAAGCGTGTAACACAGCACTGCTGTATTGACTGGTGATGGAACCGAAATCGCATCGCCATGGCAACCCCTGCACTGCCTCCTCCCTCAAGACAACAAGAAATAGCTCACGAGAGGTATTTTAGGAAACCCATAAAAAGAGAAAAACTGTGTTTCTTGCTTTCCAATTATTTAAAATGTACCTACAAAAGGTGCTTTCAGGAAACGGGTCGATGGCATTTGCTTCCACAAAGTGGAAAATCATCTTTGCCTGTGCTGTAGAGACTTGCAGTGAATGCTGGGTCCTGATTAGCCTTCTAAAATGTTAACTCCAAACTTTATGGCCCTTGCACGGAAAATTGTTATGCTGATTTTCTGGTGTATCTGCTTTGGGGTCTTATTTTCCTAATTGGATACAGAGCTGTCTGAAGCAAGCGCTAATGAAATCCAACCTATTTCTTCTCTAAAAAAGATCCAGAGGTTACACCTACCTGCAATGCTCACATCGTTTTTTAAATCGCTATTGCATTTAATAAATACAAATGCTGAGAACTCTTTTTGCTTTGCAAAAATACCTTTGTAAGACTGCATCAAAAAAACCCCACAAGATCAAACTCCCCAGTGCGAGGGAAGGAATGGAAAGTGGGTGGGTGCCAGTGAACTCCCGACTTCTTTCAGGCAGGATATCCCCAAGCTTTCAAACAATAATAAACACTTCATTCTCCAAATACAGTTCTCTGAAGTACTTGTTTCCTTTCAATTGAAATTAATTGGGATTTGATTTTTCAGGAGAAGATTCCATCTCTAATTTCAGACTTGGTTACAGTGATATACATCAGAGATATTAAAACTGTGAGAGATATAATTTACAAAAGGACAGATCTCCAAATGTAAACTGCTTACTAAGTGGTCCTAGTGAAACTCTTGCACAAAGCTTATGAAGCTAATAAACATATTTGATTTTCAGAGCATTACCTCAAAACACCAAGAACATAACCCAAAGCAGCTCCAGCTGTTTCATGTATACTTGAATAATTTTGGAAACTTTCATTTCTGACGCACCCCTGAAGGGCCCCACTTGGATTGTAAATGTTTTTGTTTTGGTTGGCAGAAGCCCCTGTACAATCTTTGATTTAATATCAGCTTTAAAGCAATAATAAAAATAATAATCTCACTCACATGCCAAACCACCCATGGTGCCGTGGACCCCAGGGGAGGGACTGACTGTGGGAATCCTGCTCATCTGTTCCCATTGTGTTTTCTTAACTCTGCAAATTTGAAGATGCTGTAATGGAGATTTCCTTGCCCCAACCTCTGGGCAGCTGAATTCAGTTGCTTTCCACAATTAAGTAATCCCAGCACTGGCACAGTAGGTTGTATGCAGCTGCTGCAATTCAGTGTAAAAGACAAGCCAAACATGTGATTTCTGAATATTAAAGACTTTTGGGGAATAATCATGAAGCTTCCCAAAGCTAGGTACAGTAGGCAACAGAAACAGCATAAATGCCTTGGCTGCTCACTTTTTTAACTGTTAAATTCTGAAACTCAGTGGGGCTTTTCCCTCACATCTAGGAATTGGCACTGTTTAAAATACATGTGATTTCTGTAGGCTTTTGCTTGCTTCTTTTTTCTTAAGGCATTAAGGTTCTCTTTCAAAAAAAGTCAGAAAATGGCAGAAAAACTCCCTGCAGTTTGCCACTGCACAGCTCACTCACTCTCTTTCACCTTTTTTGTTTCTGATTTACTTCAGCTTAAAGCATTTCCACTCCTTCCCAGGCAGAACCCACTGGATGATGCTCCTCCACTGAGAGCTCCTGTGCAGGGAGCTGCAGGTGACAGGACCTTTACTTTCTACTGCTAAAAACCAAACTCTGGGATGGAACTCATCTCAGTTTCTCTAGGCTGTGTTAGTCATCCTCTCCACACCCCTCAGCTCTGATAAACTGAGGGATTACTCTTGGGGTTAAACATTACCTTGTATCTACCTTAAATTTATCCAATTTATGATAACGTTGACAATTTTTTGTTTTCATATTGGATTAGGAAAGTATCTCTCTTCTGTCTCAGATGACATGGCTTTTAAATCATCCTTGTGCATCTTCTCCCCACCTGATGGAGGAACCCAGCTCTCAGTTCCCCTGAAACAGCAATTCCCTGTGCCTGAAATGGGAGTGATACCTCATTTTGGCCACGGCTTTGCAAAGGCAGCTCTGGAAGTTCACGTTCATCTACAGAGTTGACCCACCACTGCAAGTATGACAGTTTTTGCTTCTGTGCATGTGACTTCATCCTCCAGCTTATTAAATCATATATTAAAATAACCCCATTAAACCAGGTGATCCAGAGCTATCTGTGCCTATGACTTCCTGTCTTCAGTAAACATCGATGATGTCTTTACAATTCTTTACCACATCACGGATAAAAATGTCAGCAAGGATTAAGATGAAAAATTATTCTCTACAGGACTCTGGTACAAACTGCCCGTTTTTAATTCACTTAATCTTTAGAGCATTCATTTTGCATTATTCTGGTTTTCTACTTAATATGTTGTATGGAATCAAGTCAAATGCAATAGAGAAAGCTAGATTGTTAAATCAACACTATGACCCTAATTAAAAATAATCCCGTAAAAAAGATCCTGCAGTTTGACAATTTATATACTATAAATCTGTGCAGACAACTTAATTTTCTACAGTTTCAACCCACACTGTTGTTTTTTTAAACATGGAAAGCAAACTACTAGTAGAGGCAAAAAGAAGTTGTAATCAGCAGAAAGTCATTTACACCACACAAAAAAATTACTCAGAACCTTTTAAAGCTAAACCTGAGAGTTAAACTGGGCACCACTAAAACCAGGTGTCTTGAGTTGCAGCAAAAGCATCATTTTAGGAACATCTACCTCAACCAGTAAGGCCCCTGATAAACCATTCACATTTCTGTCACTGCAAACAAGAGGAAGATTCTTCATCTTCAATAAATTGTATTTTCAAAAAAGGTATTTTCACGCCTTCATTCCTCAGATTCCACTTTATTAACTGAAAATTTAAAAAATGGTTTTGACACTGTGGAGGAAGAGAAATAAACAATAATCTTCCCAGAGCTGTGGTGAAATAAAGATATTGGTACAACAGGAAACTCATTTTGTCTCTATATTGCACTGTGTAAATAGAAAACATAATTAATAAGGACAGGCATGTTAATTTTGGTTCCTTTTGAAACCTGCAGGCAAGGGGAGGAAAAGGGGGAATGACAATATATGACATTTTTCAACTCTCTTAACCAGCTTTAGTAACAAGTGAGAATAAAACTAAGCTTAAAAACACTTTCATACCCTTTAGAGTGCTCCATTTAAATGGAGCATATTAAACTAAGTCATAGGTACCATTGTAACAATCCTCTTTTTGCCCTCAATGTGAATTAAGACTATTAAATATGTATGTGAAATAGTAGCCCATGCTGGAATGTCTCCAGAATGAAATTCTCAACAGGAGGTTTTTTGTTGTTGTTTTTTTGGGTGAGTTGGGTGGGGGGAGAGGAGGGTTGAGGAATTTTTTGTTTGTTTTTGGGTTTTTTTTCTAGTCTGTTGTTTGGGGTTTTTTTCTTACTTGAAGCTGCAATGATATTCAAAACTAGGTCAAGCTAACAACACCAAACAAAAGTAAAAGGATCTGCAATTTCTTGGATTATTTATTTTTTTAAAGTATCTTCCTTTAAAATTTGCCATAAAATAATTTTCCCTTTTCTTTGTGAAAAAGACAAATACAGATTTCTCTACCTCCCTGAAAAGAAGTGTCCACCAAAATAAAGTAACTACTAAACCACAGCTTTATTCCAATCCTTGGGAGGCATTACTGCTCTGAAATTACATTTACTATCAAGTAAAGCCACTCAAACTATATGTAATCTAAAAAGTAACACACTGAGCAAAACAGAGAATTTCTAAGAAAATAAAAGCAACCAAACATCCCATTTTTAGGAATAAACGTGTATAAAAATACACAGTATTCTGGTTTGCTACACATGTGACTAAAATGGACATACACAACAACCTGACATTGTCAGCAGCTGTCTCTTCATTTTCATTTATCACTTTCTAAATTCTAACAGATGTCAAAGTCAACTTTTCTTATTTTTTAAAGAATAAAACAGATTTAGAAAATTAAGGGAAGGAGGCATTACCTTCCCCTCAGCAGTGTGTCCCCCATGCCCCTGCTGTGCTTGACACTACCACTTCCCCACCTGAGAGGCAAATCCTCTGCCCCCAGGCTGCAGCTCAGTGATGGGACAGCATCTTCTGCCAGCAAAATCACGGCACCAGCCAGTTCAGTATCTAACAAACCCCCAGCAACCACTCCTCCCTCCAACCCCATTCTAACACTGGGTAGACAACACAGTGCTATCACAGTGTCCAATCACTCCAGGGACCTCCACCCTTATTGAAAGTCACATTTTCACCTTGTAGGGTAGTGCTTATCATCATCTTTGCAAAAACCTGCTTGTTTTTGGTTATGACTCACAGATTCCCTGCATTACAGCTTTTCAGTGGAAAAGTGATTTACCTAACTAAAAGCACATTTATGAAGACAAACACTAAACAAGTGTGAATTTGAAATTTAAATTCCATCTCTCTGATAAAACGCTGCAGCCAGATCAAAGAAATCAAAGTGGTGGGGTTGCTCCAATGCATGAAAGGGAAGAGCTGGGATGCTTGGGAGAGGGACTGACAGCACCAAGGAGGAGGGAAACCCGTCAAAAACGTGACCTGTAATCTCCCAAAAAACTACCTTAAGGGATCTCATACGATCAGGGCATGGAGCTAAGGAAATACAGGATCAGATCTACAGAGCCTGGGTGGAGGAACCTCAGTGGTGAACCTTGATTTCAGTCAAGTCTATGATAAATGCACCAGAGAAGATCACTGTTTGGTAACGGGGCAAAGTAAATATTCAGAGTGATTAATAAACAAATACCAGTCTACTAAATTAATTGTCAATGCTTAATATCCAGGAGTGGCTTTGGACCCATACACAACCAACGACAGCCAGAGGAACAACAATAATCTAGACAGAAAAACAGCCAACAAAGGATTAAGAGAAAACATCAGCATAAAATCTTGCAGCAACTTTGGCTGGAAAGGAGAACGAGACCATCTCATCCAACCCAAACTCCTTCTCAAAACAGGGCTCCAAAATGCAATTTGTACACTACTAATTCCTAATGATTTGGGAAATAGATGTACTGGTTAAGAAGTACAGGGAATGCTGTGAAGCTACAGTATCACCAGTGATGGAATGATGTTGCAAAACAAGTACTAGAAGACCAAACCCAAGCTGAGGTCAAGATTTATAAACAGCTAGTGATCAAAAAAGTCAAGAGATGTGAAGCTGTTCAGCAATGACTAAATAAACTGCTGTGGATTCCTTGTGGCACTCAGGAAGTGCTGGCATTAAACAGGATGAACAAGGTGACAAACTCCTGATAGACCACCAAGAGATCTGGTTCAATCAAGACAAAAACAGATTTTTAAACAGATCTAATAAATGAAATGAGGAGTTTGTCAAAAAAGGCTGGATTCCTCTATAGGGCTTGACATCCTCATCGCTCAAAAATAAACCAGTGCTAACAAAAAAAAAATGCGTTTACTTAACAGTATTTGTCTTGAGCTGTGCATCCCTGGTGTTAAAAATAGCAGAATTGTACCATGAAGAGCCTGTATCAGTTTTCCTTTTCTCTTAGCTAGTGCACCATGACTTAAAATGAAACTCAAAATTCACATTTTCTAAGAGACTAGGGGACCAGCAATGCTTAAGCTGCTGGATGAGTGTGAAGGGTTAGCACTGGGCCAGGTGGGAAGGCAGTGAACTGGAGTTCCCAAATTCAAGCAGTAATTTCTGAAGAGTGGATCTACATCCCAGACAACCCCTGTGCAAAGGCTCACATCAGACTGTTTCCACTGTGAGCACGTGGGAATTTGGTGCCTCAGTCCCCTCCTGCAGCCTGAGGGACCAGCAGGAGACTCCTGCCACCACCAGCTAAAAACCTTTTCATATTAGGACAACCTTCTGTCAGAATCCTTTTGGGACAATGACAGATAATCACACTAAATTATGAATAAAAGAGGCAATGGCTTCTTTCTGGAAAAGCACCAAAACTGAGGGGAAATGGCTCATGGAAGTATTTCTGACAGACCTCTGAAAAACTGTCTGCAGCTTATCAGTGAACACATCTTGGCATGAAGAATGAACAATTCCAAGAGCATTTGCTATCTTGATATAATTTACATATACATAAATGTGATGCAAATGTATATAACGTTAATTTATGGAAACAAATTTTTACTAGAAGGGCACAGAGCCAAACTAAAAGGGAACAATGGACAAGATGTAAAATACAGTTGGTCTTCCCGTGCCTCTTGCAGGGGTTTTCCTGATTCATGATAGAGGTATAAAGCAACACACATACTTTATTCATCAAAATATATTGCTGATAAATCTTCAGTGACTTTCCATGGCAGTTCCATGACTCCTGAAATCACCTGGAGTTTTAACTAATATCGCCTCTCACTGCAACCTGGTTTGCCTAAAAAAATTACCTTACAGTTACTCAACACTTCTTGAAGCAATGAAACCCAGGCAAAAATCTGTTTATTGGTATCCAAATCCGGATATAAAACAACATTCAGTATTTCCTTGCAATTGGTCTCGCAATTTATAAGCCCACACCACTACGGAAATAGATAGGACAAGATATTTACTGCAACCCATCCAAAGTTTCTTGACTGTTGATTCCATATCTGCTTCCCAGAGTCCTGCTGAACATTTACATAAGATGATTGCTTTTAATCTTTCTGTATTTGCTTGAGACATGCCCTGACAACCACTTAGAAAAGTGGTATTCTCCTGACAAAATGAATCATTTGTCTTCTACCACAAAGTTGTAGATCTTTGTTACAGAAATAGAAAGGCTAGAACATGCCCTAGGAAGTCTCTTTCTCTGCTTTGAAATTATAGGGAGTAGATACACTCAATTTGAAAATCCTGTGATAAAAAAAAATTAGAATTAAAAAAAAGTGGCACAATTTCCTGAAGCATGAGCTCATAATGGGAACAACATACTGTGACAAGTGGATTGCAAGATGAAAAATACAGCATGGAATTGCACAACTCCTTTCTAAGTCAAAGTACTGACACCATGTTCTGCTGAGAAAACTTTTTGTGCCTTTGATTTAATGATAAATTTCATGTGACTTTTCTTGGTTGGAGGAATGGAACAGAAACAAAACCAAAACACTGTCCTGACATGTTAGTATTAAACATCTCCTTTAAGAAATAAACTTAGTGTCTTTGATTGTTACATAAAGTTCTATTTTTGGCCTGAACAAGAGGGAGAAAAAGAACAAGAAAATAACCACAATTATTCTCAAACCAAGAACTCATTAGGGGTCTAAAAACACGAAGGAGAAATCCTTTTTAAGGAAGAAAAGACTTTGATTTCCAGCCCTATATTCCAGTTTTCACCAGCTCTGCTTGGCACACTGTGGTCAGTGCTAAACTCCTACTCATCCAATGCATCTATAATAGTCTCACCTTCTCAAACTTGTGTCCTTCACAGTGTTAAACACTTTTGGTTTTTTCCAGCTCTGACCTTCCCAAGGCTATCACTTCCTAACTCTGTTTTCTGACATGCCTTTCCTTCCCAGAAATGAGCTCTCCTCCTCCAACATCCCAGGTTTGGATCCTTTGACATCCTGCTCTTTCCTCTGCCCATCCTGTTCCTTGATCTGATCAAACTCCATCACTCTTATGCTGACAGCTCACACTCTGTGTTTCTCCAAGATGACAATAATATTAAATTTTGCAAAGGTGCAGAACATGCATGCAGTAAGACCAAAGCAGAACCATCACTTTGCTCTCCATCTTCCCCGGAGACCTCAGCCATCTCTGATTTTTCCCCTCAGCAGATAATGCCATCAGGCCACTGCTTCACAGCAGAGCATCATCAGAAATTTGTCCTCACTCTTCCTGAGCCTTTTTGGACTAAGATCTAAGTTGTGCTGTTTCTACTCTGCAAAACTGATGTGGAACAGCATCATCTTATGACCTTGAAGTAATCTACTATTTTTTCCCAGTGGCCTTTATGACAACCATGTTCCCCCACCAGGCTTTTGCCAAATACTTGGTATTTTCTTCCCTTATTCTTTTCACCATCTCTCTCTTTAAGCCCCTGCATTCAACTGGCTTTGGTGACTCAGGAACAACTGAAGGGGTTTTCCCCCCAGTTTTGTGTAGAAGATGTAATTGCAGTTGCTCACCTACATTTTCTGTTTATGAAGGATACAGATCACCATTTTCAAGCTCACTGTATTCTGGTTTTTATAGACAGCATTATTCCTACGTATGTCATCTTTCTTCCCCTTGACAAAAAATCCTCCCCCCAATGACTCTTTGTTAGAATACATCAAATCATAATTATTAGTCAACAGTATAAATGTCCACCATGTGACAAAAGCAAATCTGAGGCTTTTCCTTTGCCAAAAATCCTTTGGTTTAGAGTTGCTTTCTGCTTCTAGCCTATTTCATCTGCAAGTTGAAATACAGAATGACCTTTCCATATGGCATTTTTGACATATGGAAAAAAGATACAGATGCACAAATGTTTTGTCTAAAGCACAGAAAAATTGCAAAGCATCCTTCAGTTCCAATTAATTTATTGTCTTTGCACTGATACCATAATTTAGAAAAATTAAAATGTTCTTAAGTTTGTGTTTGATAATAACTAACATTTCTAAAGCAGTTTTTCAGATGCTCTTTTTGAAAGAATGGACTATATAGGTCTTCAGTATTAAGCAAAAAGGTCTTTTATGAAGAAAAATACCAGTTACTGATGTCTATCAGACAATCAAATGTGCCCCTGTGTGGGCTGTGCACATGTGTTCTCAGAACAGACCTGCTGATGACTGAGCTACTGCTTTCAGAGAAATTAATTTTTTCCTTCAAACTCCTTCATACAATTAGGTTGTTTTTTTAGCAAAAATCCCAAAACATTTCAAATCATGCGAATAAAGATCTCAAGTTATTTAACCAAAATAACACAGGCATAGCCAAAGAGAGAACAGTCTTTTTATTTTCATGAAAAGGACAAAGGTTCAATACCATAAAGTTCAAACCCATATGGAGAAATGGCAGGATGAAGTTTACTAAAATGTCCTAAAATTTGAAACATAGACTTGATCTAAAATAAAAACCCAACCCCTCAGATGCTTCTGCTTCATCCTCTGCATTCAAGAACTGAAACCACGAGATGCACATAGCCAACTATTCTGCAATGTGCTGGTACCCACAAGCACTTTTACAGACCTAAAAGCACAAATTTACTGTTTCTCTGGAGGCAAAAAAATACTGTCATCTTCCCAAGGTGTTGCATGCCCACTCTGCATCAGGGAGCACCCATCCCATACATTGCTCTTCTCCTGCAAGCACAATGTCCAAGCTCACAACCAACCCATCTCCAGCAAGGGGTGCAGGTCAGTGGTCTCCAAACAGCTGGCCCTGAAAGGTCCCAGCTGAATGAAGTGAATCTTAGGAGCAACCAGGACACGATGCTCACACCAACTGAATTTCCAAAGGGACCGAGTTGAATGTGCCATAGGGATGTAAAAATCTCCTGTTCAGGCATTTCCTCTTCAACAAGAGCAAAGCTTTTCTTGCAGGCCCTAGTGACAACACAAGCAGGTGATGTTGGGAATGTGTAATTCAAGCACAGAGACTGTTGGGAATATTAATCCAAGGGGCTCCACTTGCTCAAGAGCAGATGGGGCCCTGCAACTCGGAAAGACCCATCAGGGCTTTAGGAGTATCCAAAAATATGGCACCATTCCCTGACCGGGATATAGCATAGCTATTTCACAGTAACCAGGCTCCATCAGGAAAAGAAAAGTAAATGAAATTAAAGTTTGCAGAAAACAGATTTGAACAATGCAAGTGGTTTGTCATTCCATCTTCTGTGACAGCAATGCCACTACATCTGTTTGAAGAAGTTTCTCTATAGTGGCATCTTCAAACTGTAACTTGCTGCATGTGCCCTCTCCTTATCTCCAGATGTTAAAATCAAATTAATCTCTCAGCAGAAATGCACAGCTTGCTGTCCTTGGATCATGTGCACCACATTCCATGCAAGCCTCGCTGATGCTACATCATCACCAACCAGAGGAAATAAAGCCCTGCAGGGTAACAGAAACTGCAGAGGGCCAGAAGAAATGCTCCTTAGTAATAAACTCAGAATATCTGACTGAAAACAATTATGCCTCATTATGGCCCCTGGTCAGAGTACTTAGCTCTTTGTTTCCCCACAAGGTTTTTCAAAAGGCTGATCCATCCTTTGCCCAGCTGCTCCCACAAATACATCCTGTCCCATACTAAATTCAGTGTACTTAAGACATGCTGCACTTCATCCACAAGAGCATCCAGTAGAGCATCCATCTGCTCTATTCCCACTCTGATCCAGCTCCCACCTGGCTGGCACAGCTCAGAATCTTATGGCAGAAGATGGGCATGGGAACTCGGGGCTCAGCTGAGAGCTTTCCACTGAGAGCCTGCCAACATTTCCTTGAATCCATTCTTCCCACTATGCTCTCCCATACCCACAGCAACCGTGAAATCACTATTAATTATGCCCTTTTGCCTGACCCACTTATCTCAGAATTGCAGTATCTGGCATGGACTAAAAACAGAAAAAAAAAAAAAAGGAGGGAAGCTGCTCATTTTGCTTCCTGGACAACTCCTGTTAGAAAAGCCAACTCTGTTCTGATTTTTCTCCACTATTTTCTCCACTTTCTTTCCTTTCTTCTTCAACTTCTCTTCTGTATCTTCCTTTTGTTTCTCTCTGCAAGAAGAGGAATCGGGTTAGGAAAAAGGAACGATGGAGAACGCTGATCTAAATTGCTTCACATCTTCAAATATGTGGAGAGAAAATGATGGGACGTGGGAAGGGAATGAAGCCTTGTGGGTTTTCTTTTCCAGATGACTTTCTTTCCTTCTGGCTCATGACTGAACGAGATATGAGAGAATAAGAACTGCTGGAGATTTTGGCAAATATTGAAAAGGAGAACATGCAACTGCAATTATTCAGAGAATAAGAAGCAAATGCTAAAGAAAAATAAACCCCACAAATACAGACTATGGTCTCTTTCCAGAAGGAGAAGGTTTTATTCAGTCTGAATTAAATGTGTTTATTTTTCACACTAATTCAAGTGTGGATTTCATATAAAATTCACAAATACCTATGTCAAATACAGCGAAGAACACCAGCTTAGAGGCATCAGAAAGCATTCTTTTATTATACGAGAGAAGATACACGATTCTGTTTCCTGAAGGATGACAAGGAACCAGAAAGAAATGAAAGCACAACCTCAATACTGCAATTAACAATGTTAAAATGTTCTTGCCTACATATTAGGAGGCACTACTGTGCATTTTTTGTTTACACTGATTTCTGCAAGAAAAACAGATTAAAACTGACCCTGGCACTGCTGTCTGGAACAAGGGTGACTTCTGGTTAAAAAAGGACTGTCATGATAAAAACAGAGTGTATGAACATGCCTGGGTGTGTTCCCACAGAATGTGAGCTGTTCTCCAGGTACTGAAGCAGAAGGCACCGTGCTGCAGCTGCCCACAGAGATCCATGTTTCCCTCTAAAATGGCTCACACGTCCTTCCTCATCACCCTTGCACAAACCAACACAGCCATGAGAACTGCAAACCCACCAACACTAAATGCAAGCACAGAAACCCAGTATTTATTTAAACGTAAGCTGTTTTTGAGACATCCTTTCATGGGTTTGTTTTCTTACTTGTGACCTTTGGGAAGGAAGGATGGATTCAAAACCTCAGTTGCTGTTTGTTTGCAGAGGTGATACCATCCATGCAATAAACGTAGTAAATGCACTTGATTATTTGCCTTCACCAACCAAATGCATCAGAGAAAACAATTTGTTTGTTTTTAACTCCTTTAAAATTGAGGTATCTTTCACCAGGAGAAGAGTTTTCCATAGGAACGGGGTTTGCACTTTGTGACGTTTTCAGAAAGACCTAAGAAATAATATAAAATAACAACTATTTCTGCCTCCTGCCAGGCTTGTTGGAGTATTTTAAAACAGCTTTACTAAAATAAACCAACTTTTTTTTCCCCGAACAGATTTGCCACCAGGGAACCAAATCCTACCCTTATAAGGCTAAAGCAAAACAAAAGTCCCGAAGAAAGTACAAAATCTAGTCCATTTTTTAACTCAGGAAACAGGAGTATTAAGCTACAACAGATTTAAAATCAGCTTCTTCAGAATTAGCAATAGTCAAATGCTTCAGAAAATAATGTTCCCAAAGATCACCTTCTGGTCCTTCACTCAATTCCTCTCCGTCTAGTGAGATCTTAAACTATTAAAGCTACAAAGCTAAAGCAGAGATTTTAAATCAACAGCCAGTATTCAGACTTTACCCACTGAAATGTTTTACACACACAGACATGGTTACTTTTACCATTAAAGAACTCAAACTGTTATGGCAAAAGCAGAAATTGTTTAAACAACTTTGCCTACAAGCACAGATCCTGCCTCAGTGTTAAAACCCCAATATACACACAGAGAAAGGAAAACTCCTTAAATACTGAAGATCTTAAAAATAACAGACTCTAAAATAGTTTACAAGAATCTAAAATAATGTTCATGCCAATCTAACACAGAAATCAAACTATTTGGAGGGGGAAAAAAAAAATCAACGTTGAGATTAATGTTTTGGTTCTCTCCAAGGCAGGACAATTTGCAGGGGAAAAAAGGCTGAAAAGCCAAGGGGTTTCTTTTCCATTCTACCAAATTTGTGCTGTGGACCTTATGCTATTTAAGAACTTGCATGAGAAGCAAATTGCTCCAAAGCCGAGCTGAACCTCATAGGTTAAGCAAACACCAAACACAGACCACTTCCTTTGGGTTCTTGGTTTGAAAACAAAATATTACCAAAATATGCAGCAACAAAGGATGCTGCTATAGCGGCCCGTACAGTTCCACGTCTGATGTCTGCAGCATTCCAAGTCTGTGTAAGTAAACTTTAAAGGATCTTGAGAGAAAAAGTTATTTTCATCCTCTTTTTTCATTATCCGACACTACGAGTTGAGTCGTATAAGAGATTTTAGTGAAGCACATACAAAAGCAGCGGCACACCAGTGAGCACTTCATTAATTAAAAGCCAGAAAAGGAAGTTTGCTAAACGAAGCAAATGTTCTTATCACTCCTATCTATATTCATTAAAACTGACAGGAAACCAAATATCACCATCTGTCTACTTGCAATAAAGACACTAAAAACAGCTCCGGGGTAGAAGAATAATATAAAGTATAAAACTGCAGTTTTTCAAGTTTCAGTTTTAAATGGACAAGAGAGAAACTGATGTCAGACGAAGGAGAATGAAGGATGACAAGGAGCTGGTACATGAGACTGAAAAAATAAATTACATTCTTTAGAATATAAATTGAATCCCCTTTGAAATATCAGAAAACAAACAACAAAGTCAAGTTTGCACCGTCTTTTTTATTCAGCTGAATGGGTCTGGAAAAAGCCAAGTGTTGCAATGGCAGCTCATTTGCCTATTTAGAAGTAACTGCTACCAAAAACAGTCAGAAAATTGTATTACACAACATAAACTGTGAATTTTTAATGGTCAAGCAAGTCCCAGGAAACACTTGTGCTTTATTATGTCCTGATGCACTCTCTTCAGATTCACAAGAGATCATTCTTTTAATTATTTCTATATTTGGATTTTGCTTACAAATCAGCAACTTGGTATAAACTTGAGTGAGATTTGATGAAAGGAGAAGGATGGCAGAGGTACTAACTTAGCTCTGAAAAAAAATACCAGGGTTCACACCAGCAGTGGCAGAGGTCAACTGAAGGTCACTGTTTTAAGGTACTTTCCAGCATTTGTACAATTCCTACCTTCTAGTAATCACCCTTTTTTTTTTTTGGCACTGCAGGGGAGAGGAGAGAAAAAACAAATAGATGGTAATAAGATATTTAATGACAGAAATGAAAATAAACTACTGCTCACACTCTCAAGAGCACAACTCCCTGTCGTTAATTCTGCACCATTCCCCAGCTGCATTTTGCATAGCAATGAAAAGCACTTCCAGTTCCTCTCAATGCTGCATAAAATATTAGCTCCATAGTCACAGTTTTTAAGACTAAATAAGGTTAAAGTAATTTAAGGCTGAGATAAACAGACAAAAAGAAAATTCATTGTTAAAAGTCTCCCAGCCCCCCGTGGTGCCGAGGTACTGGAGCACATATGGTGCGGAGCAGATCCCAGGGATACCTACAGGAAGCACAAATGGGGTCAGGAGAGGAGGAGCAAGGGAGTTCAAGACTAAAGCAAAGCCTTATTGATTTTTATTATTATGTTCCTCCAGGATGGTACTTTTTCAAGTTTAATTTTCTGTCCTAAGAACAATAATTCATACCTCGAAAAAGGCTCTCATTAATATTCTATGAGAATGCTTTTTTAGCCTCAATACAATTACAGCAGAGCAATTATTATTATTCTTCTGTTAATACTTTAACAATACTAACAGAACTATTAACAGCTCAGCATGAGGCATTTGTGAAACAGAATTGCAGGGCTACTTCTGTTTACTAAAGAAACCACAACAAAATTATATTAGTTAAATAAAATCTGAGTGTAAAAAAGTCACTGTAAACTGATGTGCAGATGTGCCATCAGATTCCTCCTTGATTCTGAGGAATCTCCTTTTCAAAGTCAAGTTAATCTATAAGGATATGTGAAAAACAAATACTTCTAAGTGAAGGTTGAATTTCAAGAATAAATTCTGTTTTATGTTCAATATATAACAGACATCCATGCATGCCAATGAAATCATTGGGGTGCTTAGAAAGGATTTGGTAGGCAAACACGGAGATATGTAACAGAAGAGAATACAAAACCATCCATAAAAAGTCCTGAGTGTGCTGTAAAAATGCATCCAGGCTGATGCTGGAGAATGTTTGTTTATTCTAAGGTGGTTCTGTAGCATCTAAAACACAAAAGAAACATTTCTGCAATGGGAGGAAAAAGTCAGTGTTGACATTTACAATAAAATGTTACCTTTACAATAAAAAGCTGCATAGTAAAGGCAACAAGCATAACCCAGATTATGAGATTTTGGAAAATTTTATTTTATATATGCCTTGTTAGAGCTCCTACTTTCCTACTGAGAGTAGTAACTGTGGAAGTTGCATTTAAAATTTTTGCTAATAGGAGGTGTATGAAGACTCAGGTTCTTCGGGAGCATGGATAATCAGTGGAAAAGGTAAAATTCTCTGGTAAGAAGAGAAAGCACAGTTCACTCCTGTAGTCCTCCTGTCCATGGCTGTCCAGTAACATGCCATAAATCAAAGCATCTTCCACAGCACATATTAGGGAAAACCAGTCCCAGAGTCCAGGTTCCTTGGATTTGAGAATGCCGGCCTGGGAAAAGCCTTCTGGGGAACTGAGAAAAGATCAATTTCCTACAATCCTCTTAAAAAGGTAAATGAGGCTGAATCCTGAAACGCACAGTGTGTCAGTCCCACCCATTCCCCTACTGGTGAAGCTGCTTCTGCACTGTTTGCCTTTAGTTATGGGAAACTTTGTTCTAATATCATATACACACAATACTACCAGTATGATTGATTTATGTTTATTTATATACATATATATGAAAATATCAACTTATTAAAGACCATTATGGGGTTGTTTTATCTTGTACCCACCTTGTCTATGAGCTGATAAATCTCCTTTGCCTGGTCTTTACCTACAGATGAAGCTGTCCTTTCTGTAAGGTACCACAAAGCAGCCACTTTTTCTGGTTGTACCAGCCCCTCTTCTTGCTCGCAGGATTATGTAAACCATGTTTAAATTCAAGATGGGTTTTGCCCTTTTGTACTCAAATGCATCTTCTCTTCATCCAGGCACATACAATAAACCCTGGATTTGTCAGGTTTGATCCTAGCTTGCAGTATGACTTATTTTGGTGAGCAGCTCGCTTTAACACCTCCTCATCCACTGCAACACCTCCTGGATATTATTCTTGAATTCCCTTTAGATAGTCAGTAACAGTTTTCCATACACCTTTGTAAAAGCTTCCCTAAAAATCTACTTTTAAGTGAGTGCTACAGTGACAATATCCCAGTCACAACGCCCTCGTGTCTGTTATTTAAAGTACAGCACCATCACCTCTGCACACCAGTGATGTAAGTAGGGCTTGTCACGCTTTTGCTCTAGAGCATTGAAAAACCTGACCCAAAACCAAGTCCATCCTAAGTGTACCTTTTAATCCACACAAAACCAAAATTATTTATTACGATTTACATTGCTGTAAAGTTTTTTCGAGTTGCTATTTAGACAGTCTTAGTAGTAATGACTTCAGCAAGCTGGAACAGGTTCACCACAAAACAGAACCCAGGGCAGCACTAAAAATAAAACCTGGGTGTCTTGAAGCCTGGGAAAAATACAGCAGTGCTCCAAGGGTGTCAGTACAAACCTGCAAAACAGATTTTCTACACAGACAACATTTCGTATTCATCAATTTGAATGGACAGATATTTACAGACAGACAATAATTCAGTTTCTTCAGGTTTCTTGGACACTCCCATCACTCATGCTCCCCTTTCCCATGTGTTTCTTCTCCCACACTTAATTTGTCTGCCCTCTACCATCTTTCTTGCCTCGAAACAGGCTCAAGCCAACTATTTCTCCATGTCCTGGTTTTGCCTTTCTCTCCCCATGCTCCAATGATGTGATGCAGGTGATGGCTGAACCTGCCAGGCCAAGGTCTCAGTGAGCTCCAGTGCAGGAGAGTGTCACCTCTTGAGTAACAAGCAATCCTTTTTCTGCCATTTCTTTACACTACGCAGTAATTATGGCCCCTATATTCCTTTTTCCCAGCCTATCCCATTATTTCTCTCTCTTTTACATATCATCCATTACTTTTCAGAGTTTTTTCCTTTTTTATCATCCTATCACTACCACAGTCTTTAAGAGGAAGCCAAGGTTGTTAAGCATCTCCCACCTGTCATTTCAGCATTATGATTAGGAAGCAGATTCTGAAAATCCTGATACCGCCATAAAACCGGTAAACTAAGAAACCTCACCTTAGATTCCATTGCTTTATCACTGTGCTTGTATGCTTCCCTAGATACCTGCTGATCACCATCAGAGACAGGATATTGAATTGTAAGTGCTTGTTCTGAACCAGAACAGCTGTTCTTACAGATTTATTGCTAAAACAACATGGGTTCTGCCAGACCTAAGAAAATCAGCAAGAAACCAAGTTACAGACTCTTGTATTTTACTACAAGTAGCTTTGGTATTTGGAAATCCCCTTTCTTTGTCTATGTTTGTTAGACTGCTATGCAAAGAGAGTTAATTCTGGTGGTGATCAACACATATGCAAAGTACCCAGATGATTTCTTTAACTGTGATAGGAAACATTTAGACATGAAATTGAGCACAAAATACTTTTCCACTTCTGAGAAATATGGGTGAAAATACTTTGAACACTATTACATTAAGAGCATCATCCTTATTAACATAAGAAAGAAAAACTATTTGTTGGAAAACACTCACCATTTGAGGTACTCCATACTGTTTTCCAATGTTATTTTCCCAGAGACACCAAGAATGGTTTGGTTTTGTGGTTTGGGTGGGGTGGGGGAGAAGGTTGTTGATGTTTTGGGAAAACCTACAAAAGCTTGCTTTGTTTGCTTGCTCATCCTCAGCTACAGCAGTAAGTGGCTGCTGGCAGACCTAACCCCAAAAGCCAAATGCAGGAGAAACTGTCATTATTTGATCCATTTAATCTAGAATTAAAAAAACTTTTTTAAAAAATGTATAAGACAAACAAAAAAAATTTAAATTATTCCAAATAAATAGCAGAATGTTTCCTCAATGGCAAAGTCCCAAGCCCAGCTGGCCAAACCCTTCCAACCACATACCCACCCTTGGATTTCCAAGTTAAACTCCACTCCCCGCCAGTCTTATCTTGCCAAATTCAGAGCAGGAGGAAAACATCCAGAGGACTCCACTACAGACAGAGCACGGACACACACAGCAGCACTCCCAGGGGCCTGTTCCGCACTTGGATTTTATTAAGGAATGCACACGCTTCTGTGCTCCAGTCAGAAATATTCGGGGCTCCAGCGCATGAACAGTAACTCAATAACCACATTTCCTTGTCTGTATCATAAAATAAACACAGTCTCCAAGATGGACTCTATGGATTTATGCCCTTTCAAAAGAATTTAGTAATTGGAGGGGGAAAAAATAAAACCACAAGTAAAGCAAACGGTTCAAAATGTGCAGTAAATAGTTTTGAAAGCAATGTTCTCATCTGGGAGTATTTCAACAGATGTTTATCATGAGCTACTGCAACAGTTAATCTAACTCCGAGCCAGATTACCTCTTTGCCTTTGGAAACAAGCCTTTTTTCCATGGGCAGCTTGCAGAAAACAAGGGGATGTGCCAGAACTGACAACAAGCAGTTAACTGAATGAAGCAGGAGGGAAAAAAAAAAAAACATAAAGCCCAACCAAATAAACTGATATCTGGCCCAAAAGACTTAGATGAACAGGTGTATGTGTGGGTGGGATTGGAAGGAACAAAATAAAGAAAAGCATTTAAACAAAGCTTCCATTGACATTCTGGTCACTGAAGTGGGTACACAGAGAGTGAGCCAAACAACATTTTTGAACAATTCAGCAAATAATGGATTTGTTGATTTTTTTTTTTTTTTTTGAGAGAGAGAGAATAGGAAATATGATTATTGAACTTGGGTTTCAAAATGTGGTGCCAATAAGACACAGTAACAACGTAGAGGTTATTCTATTCCAAGATACTCTGAAGAAGAATGAAAAAAGGAAGGTATGAAACTACGAAACTACGTATGCAATCTGGTATTTACTCCTTAAAAGATACAAATGCAAATCACAATTTAAAGCATCATTATTTGAAGCTGAAATTACCATTTCGTAACGAATGCAAATCAGATTCCCTGTTTACAACACTTCCTAAAGGCAAGTGAAGGGCTAGTAAGTCAATGCCCAGAGCCATTCTTCTGTTTCTGATTTCACAGGTATTTAATTCTGGAAAAACCTTGAGCCTATATGAGTCCTGTGAAAAGAGTGAGCAGTCCATTGCCTTTGACCATCCGAGAGAGATAGAGCAAGAGAGGTGAGTACACCATGTTCTCAATGCACTCACCTGAGCATCACCTGAGCTCCCCACCTCTGGGACCACACTGCACCCTGGCTGCACCAGGATCCATGGAAAACTGCTGAGAGGCAGGGGTGGTTTTGAGGATTTACAGCCTTGCATGGCTTACAAGGCTCCCCTCAACTTTCACATGAAGCCCACACCTTCCCCTTCATATTCCCAGCTGTGGCAACACGAATAAGAGCCACAAATTCTGGAAACTTTGGTCTAAACTTCCTTCCTTACTGAAGAAAATAAAATCTCAGCTTGTTGGTTGACTGGGGTTTTTTAAACAGAGAGAAAAACAAATGCCAATCTGTCAAGTGTAAAAACGATGTAAAGAGATTTTGTTTCTCTAGCTGCTTAGCAGAACAATAAATGAATAAAAAGCTCTAGGAAGTCCTTTCCACTCCGCAGTATTTCTGCTGGTAATGCGGAACAATTTTTCTGGGTATTTCTCCTAATCAACAACGACGACAGCAAGCATTACCAGTCTTTTTATATTTGATGAAAAAATTGATGTTATTTATTCAAGAAAATCTTCGCAAATATTCCTTTCCTTCTAAAAACACCAATGACCAGAGCCATGTGTCAGCAGCACCTCTACTCTGCCCTTGGCCCCTTCCAGGCCATTGGAACAGCCTCATTAGTTTGTTGCCTAAAATACAACTGTTTGCAGCTTGTCTTGTTAAGGTTTTTTTCCCTCCATATATCAAAAGTCATAAGTGTCAAGACAAAGGTTTTGTTTTCTAAATTTTTAGTATTCCAGAGAAATATACTGACACTGTATTCTGCAAGTCTTGCCAAGAACGTCTTTTGTGTTCACAGCTTCAATGTTGATGATAAATTTTGAACACTAACAGTACAAAGTATGATTTAAATCAGAGCCTAAATCATAAATGTAAAAGTAATTTAAGCTAGTGAACTGGAAACCTTAATTTAAATAATCTCATTTTGCCAATATAGTTTTCCTAAAGACCTATTTGCTTTCAATGGTTGTTAGTTCTCACTGAGAAGGTAAATAAACTACATGCATCTATTTAAATGATTATGAAGCCTAATATATTCTACATCTTTTATTTTTACATTTTATTAAGTAGACAATTTACTAGGCAATTATTTTTTTTAACTATGATTCCTAAGTGCTTCAGAAATATTTAGTGAGTCCTAAAGCACCTTTTATAATGACAATTATCCCCACTTTATAGAAGGATAACCCAAAGAAGAGACAATTAACTAGTCTGGGCTCTTTCCTTCACCACATTAAACTAGCTCTAAGCTAACATGATTGATCTCCACTATAACAGCAACCTGTTACACATAATTTTTCACTCTGACTGAGCAATTGTAATAATTTGCAATTATTGAGTAAGAGATCAATTAGAAGCAAATCCTCAGGTAGCAGCAGCAGAAGGCTGGACTAAATATCTGTACGAGAACCAGGAGGTTTTGCTGAATGGTTTCACCAAGATATGACACTCGGTACTATTTTTACTTCATCTTCTAAAATGCGGATGTAAAGGTAGCACACGGCACAGTCTGCTGCTGTCTTCACAACACCACAGCTTGCTTGATGAACAACCTCAATTATTTTGCCCTGAATGACGGCAAAAATAGCAGCGAGCACCGAGATCGCTTACACAGCCCAAGAGAACAACATGCCAGACTTTCCAAGTTGAACAACCTCTAGTTTGAGTACTCTTTCCTTAATATTGTGCCTCAAAAATTGCAGGATGTTGTGCCAACGGCACTTGGTGTCAATGCTCCAGAACCATTCCTGCGCCCCCAATATTGCCCATCCTGCCATGCCACGCCGAGACCTTACACTTGCAGAGTTTCTTTTCTCAGGGACAGCACTGGTCTGGAACGTTTACTAATCAAGATAGGCCATGCATGAAATGCGGGAGAAGTGGTACAGAATTATTTTTAACATTTTTCCACAGTCTCTCACCATTGTGCCCATTTTTCATTGTGCTCCAAGTTGGCCCATGGGAAACTGCATCCTTCTGAAAGCACCCCCTGATCTCTCCTCCCAAGCCAGCCCTTACCAAAGAGGAGCATCAGTGTCTCTCAGGCTACTTTACCCTCCTGTAAACTTGCCTTTTCTAGGATGCATGCAAAAATTTTAGCAGTTAGACATTAATGACCATCTCTGAGTTTAGTCGGGAGTGGTGAGAGGCATCCTCCACCACATGGAGCAGGAAAATAAAACAGTAAAAGACACAGTGGTCTATGAAAAGACAAATTTGACAGGAGTAGCCATACAAAATGCTAGCTCTTCCCTTCAGCCTGGAGTCCTCTGGTAAGGGGGTGACCACTCAAGGATGTAGAGCAGAAGGGTCTCAAGGAGACAACCCATCATTTTGATGCTGCAAGGTCCAGTTGGATTCCTCCATCTCACTGTAAGTCCTCATCTGCAGCTTCAGGAAATGAAGTGCTGTTCCCTCCAAAATCAATTATAATACTGTGTGTTAGACCCCAAACCCCACCCCACCAATGGGCTACACACACCACGTTTGTTGCCTACACACAGGCACAGGAATTAGGGAGATGAGCAGTGACTGCAGCAGTGAGAATGGGACAAGCCAGCTGCAGGTCAGGGACCTCGCTGTGCCTAAGCAAGGCTCCCTGCTAAAGCGAAACCAAAAGGTTTTTCACACTCACAGTCACCAGCAGCATTTCCTGACCAAATTCGCAACGCGATGCACCAAGTGAATCTCCACACTGCCACGCTTTCCTGTCCACCAGGCAGGCTCCAGCCCATCCTGCCCTGCCACAAGGCTCCAGACAGGACGCTGCTGGATTGGGAAGCAAGCGGGCTCTGATGGGAACGCCAGCCCCGAAAGGCAGATGTTGTGTAAATTCATATTTCATCAAAACAGTTAATTGTGACAAGAGGGCTATAAAAATCCTTGTACCGCTTAAATTATTTCTCCACTTAGAGCAACTCTACTACCAGGAAATGTTACACATTGCACTTTATACCCAACTGGCAGCGCTCAGTGATAACATTACAGCTCTGTTAAATAACAGATATAAAAATCACAGATCTTTAAAAACTACAAATTAATTTTTCTGCCGTCATTCAACATAACCATTTAAAAACAAACATGCCATGCAATTGTCATTAAAAGTTTTCCAATCTAGCACTGCATGTGTTTAAATATGAAAATTATACTTTTGAAATAAACATTGCTGCTATCAGGGAAAAGTGCTACCATAAGTCACATTGCTATTAGACAGAAACTACCACCATGAAGACTCAGTAATCCCCCATATTTCATCAAGGAAATGTTCTCTCTCCATCCAACAAGGTCATGATAAAAGAAAAAAAAGCAAACAAAAACCAGCTACAAAACAACTAGACAACACCTGCTAAAATTTTTATTGTTTCAGTAGGTATTTTACCTATCACAAGTAGGTAAAACAAGAAATTCAGAGACTGTTTTCTAATGAATGTATGATTTATCTGTATTATTGATGCCAAACCTCCAGTAATCAACGTTTAGGAAATTCATTTTATCTACGTGAATCTCCTTGTGCATACTGAAGTCTAACTGTTATCCAACTCATACAATTAGGTAAAAATATAACCCCAAAAAACCAACTAACAGGGCTTCACTTTTTCTAACCTGACCTTTTTTTATGTTCAATTTTTAACAAAAAAAAAAAATTAAGAGTCTATAATCTATTTATACTTGGAAAAGATATTTTTTAGTAACATGCATCTCCTTTAGATATTAAGTCTACACTTAGCAACATTTAGAGTAAGTAACAAGAAGGTTTTCTCCTGCTCTGTGGGGTCAAAGGATCTCCACCTGGTACCAGAGAAGCAATACAGTACTGTGCCAAACGGAAGGCAAAGCCTTCATCTGCTCTCCCTCACCTGCCTGGGTGAGAAAACAAGCAGGAGGCGTGGAGGGTAATTCAGTTCTGCAGTGCTCACGTCATCTTTCATATTTCTGTTACTGCCACAAGCAGGCAACGCCTGCCAGCCTGGCTGCAGTTTGTTTACACACTATTAGAAACCAGAATTTGCTACTTAGGCTAAAAAAGTCTCACGAGGTATCAAACAGACGTAGACCTTATTTTGTCTGTCTTCTCAGGATGCTCTGAAAAAAGTTTATATAATGTATGAAAATTATGCATGCCATTATGTAACAAAGTCAAAGTGCTATAGAATGTACACACGGGTACATTTCTACTTTTAAACAGCAGTTACTGAACTGTAGCTGGCTTCATTTTAAAAGTACAGATCACTTGTATAAATAGCATTTATTTAATCATAATAATAATAAAAATTATTTATATATAACTATCTGAAATTCTCACCTACTCAAGTAATCACAATCACTTCATTACAACACTCTGATAAATTCAAGTTAAACTCCCCAGAGATCTCTCATTTCAGACGATTTGGGAAGATGATCACAGAACTGCAGGTGCGTGATTTTTCCCTGGGAGATGACAAATCATTGGTGGTGCAACAGGTGCCTGTCTTATTCCTCATCGTCCTTCCCAGCAAGGATCCCCTGCCATGGTCCCTGTCAGCAGCCAGGATGTTTGTGCACCCCTGGCTGCTCGGGCAAGAGGTGAGGACACAGAGCCTGGGGCAGTGCAGCTCCTCAGGGCACTTCCCACACCCCAAAGGAGCAAGGGCTGCTCCTGCTTGGCAGGGCCAGACTGAAATTCTTCCATCACTCCATGTAAACGCCTGTATTGATTCTTACTGCTTCAGGCTAGCAACAAAAATATTAAGTTTTCGGCCTAGCAACAGACCTGGCCCTGCAAGTATCCTTCTGCCTCCGCAATGCACAGCAAGGGGTTAATCACACATGCAGGTGTAAATCACACTGACTTCACCAACAGAACCACTGATTTTAACCCAAATTCTGTATTCCATATGGCACCTTATATGGAATAGTGGCAATTTTATTTGAAAGAAACATTCAGGCACTGATTTCTGAATGGCCACAATCAGTTATTTCTATCCAAAATTTCCACTTTTCACACATGTCACAGAAAAGGTCATGCAAATATTCTACAGCTTCCAGTACCATCTCCAGCTGAGGATGTTCATCGTGTATTTAAATTCCCAGCTAACTACCACATGGCACAGAAAACACAGAACTCTGTCCTAACTGCAGCCTTATGCAGAGAAAAATGCCACAGAGAAAAAAGTTGCAAAATCTGCCAGCAGATTTCTCTGTCTGAAAACATATCTCCATCAGAAATAACTTTTGCCATGAAAACCACCAGGAAACTCAGAACTTAAAAACGTGGGTGCAGTTTTCATAAGATGTTAAATATACAGAAGAAATAAAATAAATACAGTTGATTGTAAAATACCTCATGAGAAAGAGGTATGTTGCAAAATAACAGAGCTAAATTTTTCCCTAAAACATATAATAGATTTACAAAGCAAGATAAAAATGGAGAGTATTTAACTTCCTATTTGTTATTTTAAACTCAAACCAAACAAAGTATGCTCAGATAACCGCACATAACCACATCGATTTCCAATTAACTGAAGGGGAGTTACTTAATATTTGGCAAATCCACAGAAATAACTTATGGGAAGAATCCCGGGTTTTCCGCTGGGATCTGGCAGCATCCCCCAGCCGATTCCCATTTACTTTCCGCAATTCAGCACACGCAAACCTCGATTTCCCAACCGGAGCCACCCGCAGCGCCAACTCCGCGCTCGCCAAGTTCAGCGCAGGGCAGCGCCGGGACGGGCGGCGGGGACCCCGCAGCGCTGCGGTCCCGGGGCACCCCCGGCGCCGGGAATAACACAGCCCACCCGGGATCCATCCCCTCGCCTTCCCGGCGGCGCTGCCCGGGTAAACTCCCGCTGCCCCCGGCACAAAGAGCCGCATCCCCCGAGCAGCGGGCAGGATGCGGCCGGCGCTGCCCCCGGNATGCATGCACCCACCCATCCCGCCCTCCATCCATCCGCCCACACGCCCACCTTGCATCCCGCCGCCGGCTCCACACCGGAATCCGCCGCCGCCGCCGCTGCTGCTGAAAATACG
>VZRF01004454.1:367326-453061 GCA_013396875.1 Vireo altiloquus
GGCCGGGAGCGGCGGGGGCGGGGAGCGGCGCGGCTCTGCCCGCTCCTCGCCCGCCCCCCCGCGATTAATTCTTTTCCTTCCTTCTTCCTCTATTTTTTCCTTCCCCACCTCGCCTTCTTTTCCCCACCCTTTTTCTTTCTTGTTTTTTCCTTATTTCTCTCTTCTCCCTCGTTCTCGCTCCCCCTTTTTAACTTCCCTCTGCCCTTCTTATTTTGGGCAGGGCCTTTTCCCGGATTTTTTTATATAGTCCCCCCATTGTATATTAATTATAGAGAGGAAAAACTTGGGGAACCCCCAAGCAACTTGTTTTACTCCATGTGGAAGGATGCCCTTGCCTAAATCACCGATCACTGTGAAGCACCAGAGAGTAATATTTTAGAGAACCCAAAAAGATGAGGGGATATAAACCACAATACCTACGCCAGGCAAAATCTGAGCTCAGCCATTGGTTTCGACATGGCACACAAGCTCTGTACATGCCTTCAACAAGCTCCCAGGATGCAGAACCAGCCTACCAAAATAACAAAATGAAACCAGCAGATGTTTCAACCGCACAGCTTCACTCCAGGATGCAAAGCTAAAATCTGTATCACCACTGTGAAATTCTTTCCAAAGTAAAGTTTCTTATTCAAGTAAAACAGTTGTGGGTATAAATACCTGCTTTACTGAAACATATGGAACACACAGCAGTTTTTTTAAAATTCAAATTCATTAGCATTCATTCTTGAAAATAAACTTTTCAATCAATAAAACTTATGACTGCTTTATATTACAGCAGAACACTATCTACTGTAGAAGAGGAGAATAAAAATACCTCAGAATTTTCTTCTGTTTTTCCAGTCTAGTGACCCTAGTAATTCCTAAGTTCAGTGTGAACTAAAACAGTGACAAAGTCTGCACCTCCCATTTCTGATGTTGTGCTCCTTCTGACCTCACTCTCAGCATTTAAAATCACTGAATTGTGTTTGATCAAAGCCATTGCCTGAGCAGGCCACGTTATGAATATATTCACAGAGTTTAGCTAATACAGGATAATATATGCTGTGAAGTGATAAACCTGATATCAACCCAACTCTTGATGATAATTTACAGGAGAAAGCTTTTCTTTTGCAGATCAAGTGAGGTATTTCCTAAGGTGCCCCAAGAGCCAAGAACACTGTGACGCTACGAACTGCTGACAGGCAACCAATAACTGTGACAAATTATACATTCATGGCATCTGCAACAATCGATAAACTGACTCACCAAATTAATAAAATATAGATCACAAAGCATACATTTTTATTAAAGAATAATTTCATGATAACCAAGTAATGTGGATGCTTCCAAGCATAAGATTAAATTACATGCTGAGCAAATCTGGCATTTTGTGATAAACTACGAAAATAGTCTTTGCAACAGCAACTGAGGAAGAACATTGCTGACATAGTCTATAAACATGTTTTATAAAGCACAGCCGAAAGTAACCAAAAAAAAAAAAAANAACTCAAACCCCATAGTGAAGTGGTGGCTAGAGAATTCACTATCATATCTGTAATAATTACTTTCTAGACTTCTCCTTGTTTTGTAATTTATTCCTTCAAATATGATGCTGCTCTTGGTGTTAAAAGTAATAAAAACATATTACCTACATAGGGGAATATTTACACCAAATTAATTCCTTAACTAATCAGACTTCAGCAGTCATTACTGGAGTACGCAAAGATTTTTAGTACATTTAGGATGACAGAAAATGTACTTAAATACACAAAGCAAGTGTCTTGCCTGATAGACTAACCCTGCTTGTCATAATATTGTGCCTGCTGAATAACTTTGAAGAACTTGCTTGAACTTAGGAACACAATGAATCCTGCTGAATTTGAACGTCTTACACTTTACACATGATAAAGTGTTTTCCTGTATGGGTATTTTCCCCTACTCAGAAATGCAATGAGAAAAGCTTTCCCAACCTTCTGTAAAGATGTTGGAGAAGTCCTTCCTTCCTCAGGGAGGAAGATGGAGCATCTCTTATGGCAAAGGTTTTACTACTGGGAAGAACACACTTAGGCACATCCTCAGTGTCCACTCCTGTGTTGGGTTATTCCTACAAAGCTTAGAATCATGTCCTAAATGAAGAATTTAAAATACTGAGATCCTGTTTAATAAAGTTTACAATTATTAGTTCCTGAAACTCCTTAGTACTTGGTCTCCCCAGGCTAACTATGCCAAACCAACTGCATTAGAAGGCTGTCCTAATTTAGTTTTAATCCTCCATAATGCCAGATACATGGTGCTTTCAGGGCGTCTTCACATGATTGATGTCTTGTCAGATCTTCCAAATACTTCTTTTACAGCAAAATATCCAACATTTCCTGGATTCCTCCAGGACTTTCATACTTGGAGTGTTTTACATCCATAATGTTTAGCCACTTCCTCCACTACGGATTTCCTAGGTAAACACATGACATATGCTGTTTCCCATCCTTCTTTCTAGCTAATAAATAATGGAATCTTAATTCTGAACTGCTGTCATGAAACAAAAATCAAATAGAGCTTAAGAGATATAAAAACAATATTTGTTTATACTAGATCCATTATTAACTTAATTCTTTCTTAAACAAATGACATTTAATAATACATTAAACACATCAGCAGGAACATATTCGAAGTTATAATACCATCAGCTCCTTCTCATGACATTCATCTTATCAAAGGCAATATCCACTTTTCAATCTAATCATTTGTTGAACATCGTTAAGTTAATAAACAGACATGGTTCCTTAAAAACAGCTCACTGCCTCAATAAGCTGCCACCTTCCCTAACTGTGGCAACCTAGATCAGTTTAAAAAAAAAAATCAATTCTCTGGCATAATATTAGCAACCAGAAATTTATTCTGTTATTTTCTTTCAAAATTAAGTATCTTTATTTAGAAAACATACCCACACATCCCCACTTACAGACAACCATTTATCTAAATATTTTACAAGCATTCTGCATGGTGATCATTTCATTTACTAAGAAAATACCCACATTGCTGGGAATCTTTTCAGTCCCCAAAACGTGCCTACAGATAGCAGCAGTGCATATTTTAGAGAAGCAGCAAACAGGACCAGCTTCAGAATTACACCCACCACCCTCCACAGAAGATGAGGCGAGAGCATTTTCTCTTGCCATAAATTACCACTCCCTTCTATCAGTAATTATTTAACTTTCAAAAATAGCTGCGAGACAAATTATGAGCTATAATTACGCAAATTTATCCCTGATATTAAGACTGCATACATGCAGATATGTATGCCTAGTCTGCTCTAAAATGTGTAATGTTAAGTATTATAATCAAACATACCAGGGCATCTTTATCTCATCACCCAAATGACAACATTTCTATGCTAAACATCTGTGAGCCATTCCAGTGATCAAAAGTGCCCATTATTAATTTTTTATCTGGTACCAGTCACTCAATCCTGGTACATTTTCTTTTAATACACCTTCCTCCTTCCCAGATGAGTTCAGGGATGTAAGTCCACAGCAGTCAAAGAGAGCACCAGCCTGGCTTCCAGGGAAAAAACAAATAAATAAATCTATATATCACTAAGTGCAACAGGGAAGCTGTGTCAGGTTGGAAGTCCATACTCTGAAAATATCTGAAGGCTGGAAGTATTAGAAATACTGTACACAGTTGGCCTGGGTTTGCTTTCTGTTTCACCCAGGACATCGGGCTAGAGAGTGCTTTATGGCCTGACCCAGTTCAATAATCATTTCATTAAGTACTTCAAGACTAAGTTGCCTCATTCTTTTCTTGGAAACTGAAATTATTGAAGATCTTAAGTCACTCAATTAAAAGCAAATTAAAATTTGTCTACCCCTGCACTGCTAGTCTCAAAGCAAGCACCTCCCATGTTGTCAGAGGTCTTGATAGACCACTGTTTTTCCAAAAGTACCAGCATTTCTGCTAAATCTCTGTCATGCTGTGTGTGAAGTGCTGCCTCTCAGACAGCTGCATTTATCCTGTCTGTACATCCAGATATCATAAAATCATCTAATGGTTTGGGTTGGAAAGGCCCTTAAAGATCACCCAGTTCCAACCCCTGCCATGGGCAGCTACACCTTACACTTGACCAGGTAGCTCCAATCCCCATCCAACCTGGCCTTGAACATTTCCGTGGATGAGGCAGCCACAGCTCCTCTGGGCAACCTGTTCCATTGTCTCACCATCCTCACAGGGAAGAATTTCTTCCTTATATCTGATCTAACCCTGCCCTCTGTCAGTGTGAAGCCCTTCCCCTTGTCCTGTCTCTCCATGCCCTTGTCAAAAGCCCCTCTCCAGCTCTCATGTCACTCCCTTTAGGTTCTGGAAGGTGCTCTCACATCCTGTCTCCATAGCAGAGGTGCTCCAGCCCTCTGAGCATTTTTGTGGCCTCCTCTGGACTCGTTCCACAGATCTACAAACTTCTTACTTTGAAGTCCCAGAGCTGGACTCAGTAACTCCAGGTGGGGTCTCGTGCCTTCGGCCATTCCCAAACCAGCCCTGGTGGGTGAGGGCAGGGAGGTCACACAGAAGGCAGCACCATGGGCAGGTCTGGGGTGTGGGCAGGGCAGTCTCTGTGCTCTCAGTGATCTGAACATTTCTTTTACTCACTTATTAAATTGTCAAATTTACAGTATTTATTATGCAGTTACCATGATACAACAATGAACTCGGGCTATTGTTTCTTTGGTTAAGCTTTTCTTGTTATTCTTTGCAGTCTTGTAGGGCATTAAAAAAGTCGCAGATTCACAGGATCTATTTTTTGCATGGAAACATAACAACAAGATAGGAACCCAATAGAGCTTTCTTTCTCAGCATTTGTTTTCAATGGTGATAGAATAAATTGCTCCACTAAAACGGCTTGATACTTTCTGTTTTAAAGCATGAGAACAAATGCTATTTTTAAAGTCAAAATGTGTTATAATGATAGGGCTGGGGTTTGGGGTGGAGTTTTTTTTTTGGAAGAGTAAAAATCTATTTTTTTCAGTTACAGTGAAAATTCTGAATGCATATTCACATCATTTTGCAAAACTGTCAACACTAGATACACTCTTCTTTCTTTGAACTATCTCCTTGTGTTGCAACCTTCATCTAAATTTGAAAATATTTTGGTAAACATAGCTGATGTTTCATGGGTGCAATTTTGAGACCATAAGGAATTTAAGAAAACAGTTGATACTGCATTAAAATCTAAAACTGGCTTTTAAGAATCCATCAGCTTTCTCAAAACAGCAACTATTAAGAAAACCATCCAGAAATTACTATCTGTAGCTAATCTACTTTCTCTTAGATTTTCTTCCCTGGAGTGTTGTTTTGGAACTTTTGAGCTCCTTTTGAAGGATATTTGTACATTCTTTTGTGGTGACATATTTTATACATTACTTAAATACGTTCTTCTCTTACTATTACACATTTAGCCTACATATCAAGGTAATTGTATCACAACATTTATCCCAACAGGCTTTTACTTCCAGAGCAGATTGTCTTTAGTATAGCTGATAACATCCACACTTTGCCCACATAAAGAAAATAGTTTCAATAAAGCATTAAGAGCACTAGTGGCGTAACACATTTCTTAGAAGCACAGGTCTGAGAAGATGTCCCTTGGGATGTTATAAGAGCTATGTAAAATAATTTATTTCATGAACTTAATTTCTTATTAAGAAAATCCATGTGCTTTTTGTTTGTTTGTTTTTGCGTTTTGGTGTTTAGTTTTGGGGTTTTTTTGTAGCCACCACTCTCCTGTGGTGAACTTTGGGTGCTTTAGGGTGCTCTGCTCATCAGGAATCCTCTTCCAGAATTCAACTTCAGTTCATTCAACAGTTGTTTGTACCATTTTTTTCTTCTGCAGCCATAGGCTTTCAGTTCTTTTCCCTCTTGCTCCACACAGTATCTAAGGATGAATATATTCCTCATGTCTCCCTCTGAGATGACAGCCTCTTCACCTCACTCATTAAACTGTTCAGAAATGATGAACTCATACTGATAAGAGCAGAATATTCTGTTCACTTGTTTTTATGCATATCACAGGGGCTGCTAAAGCACATCCCATGATCATCCAAGTACTATTTATCTATAATGAGAATCTTGGTGGAAGTTTCTATTTTACAAAACTCTGCTATGACACACTTAGAAGATATGACCTTTGATTTTATATTTTGAATTTGATTCTACTTCTATTAGCTCAGTGCTCAATGTAATCTCAGTTATTTCTATACAATATCCTGATTCCTTGTTATATTTAGGATGCCTTCCAATTTAGCCATTAGCACAGCCCCTCTACTCATGCCAGGCAATCCACGTGAAACAAGCCAAGCTCAATATTCCACTGGTAACCTCTCCTGCAACGCCACACCTTTTAGAAAAATATTCTTTCTTTCTGAATAACACCTGGTGATGAATTTCTGTGGGAAGAAATAGTTCTTTAGCTGAGTTTTTCAGCAGCAACCACTCCGTTCTCATTCCATCCATCATCACGCTCAGAGTTAAGATACACAGAATGAAGCTGTGCCTACAGTTGCTTACACAAGGGCTGCGTCTGGACTCTGCCACATCATTATTCAGCAGATGGTCGTGAGTGACGTGTCCTGGCTCCAGATCTTGGACAACGCTGGGCACGTACTGAGGGATTGGCCTCTGTGGTTGGAGTCACGCTCGGGCTTGGTGGATGCTTTACTCCGACAACCAAGGTCTCACTGACCTTCAAGAGGCCGCCAAAACCCAAACCTCAGCTTGTTTCTCCACTCCTGGTAGCTCATAAGGTAGAAGCCTATAATTCTTAGTCGCAGTAAATACTAATTTTTATGAGTCTTGAATTAATTCACAATAAGCTCTGCTGTATTCCATAAAACACACAAGTGCTGAGGGCTATGCTGAAGCTTTTTTTTTGAACAAAAGATAATGTCTAATGTTCAAAACACTGTGGTGGTTTAGAAGTGTGAAGACTCCTCTGGAGAGGTGAAAGGAGCTGCCCTGTACAGCACATGGCTGCCTTCGGCACACCAGAGTCTTCAGAACCTCTGAAAGAAATGATCCTGCCAAAAACTACTACTGCTTAAGCAGGTTTAACCATTTTTAGAAGCACTGCCAATACCAAGGCATCAAACCAGAGTCTTTGCCTGTACCTGTCTCCCTATCCCCAGAACAATCAAACAGTATCGTTAAATCACTCAGTATCTTAGAGCAGCCCAGGACAGCCCTGGAGGCACTGAACCCAAATCCCTCTTCCAAAGGGATCCTCCTTGGCTTGAGCAGGCCAGCAGGGATACAGACCTCTGGCCAAAAGCGTGGGACTTCTGCAGAGGTGTCAGGGCACTGGAGGACCTCTCTCTCTCTCTGCTGAGTGAGGTGTTTTCAATGAAATGCTGCATTTTAATTATGCAATTACACAGAACTGAATGACCCAGCTCTCGAGTTCTGCAGACACAACCCTTCTCCTGGCACCACCTACCTCAGTGGTTAAACTCCGAAGCCATGTGCAGGGTGAGAAGTTTTCTCAAACCCTTCCAAGAACATCAATAACGCAGTCCTAGTTATGAACTTCATTCAGCTTCATGCTCATTAAATCACAGCTGTTTCCCCTTGATGCTGTATTAGATCAGACATCACTAAACCTGCCTCTCTCTGTGTGTGTATACAAATATGCTTTTCCCTTTGTCCTGCAAAACAAACTCCTAACAGAAAAATGTTTATATTAAAACCAGTTGGAAATAAATGTCAATTAACAGTTAATAATAAGTCTTAAGATAACATTTCAGATCTATTTAATCCCATAATAAACTGACTGCAGAGCCAACATTGGTTAGGTTTCAGCCTTTGTTTTGACTTGGAAAGAAACTACCAGTTGATTAAAAAACCTAAATTATCTTAAGCATGAACACCTCAATTGAATATGCTCCTGAGCTTCCCTAACTGCTCACAAGGAGGCCAACAGACCTCAGTTCCCTTGCCCACCTTCTCACTGCAGCTCTGCATGCATGAGGAGGGTTTTGGGAGGTTTTACACATATTTATCAATTACCTCTTCTTTAAGAAAAGAAGAGAAGATGGTCTTTTTTCCTACTTCTCTATCCCTTCATTCCTCTATTCCCTTGGATCACAGATAACAGAACACATTTAGCCTATCTGGAATGACAATACTGTTCAATTTGGATGATATAAACTTATTTTTCAGTGAAAGGTTTGTTTTCAAAGCTATCTGAAATACAGACAACAACCCACTAACTGAAGGTATAAAACTAGGTAAAATACACACTAACTAACATAATTCATTGCATTTGTGCCCACATTCTCGCTAGAGTGAGACTTCTTCTCACAGCCCCTCTTTCAAGAGGAGTAAGAATAGAGCAGTTTCAATGATTAAATCAGAAACAACAGCTTAACATTTATTTTCATATTTGTCTGTTCCTATATGCCTTTTTTGAACAGTTTAATACCCTTCAGAAGCTCACAAAATGCTTCTGCCAACAAAAAACAAAAACAAAAAAAAGGCTTGATCATTTTTTGAAGTACTGGCAATACTAAGGCTTCAAACCAGAGTATTTTCCTGTACTCGAGGCTTCTTTCTGTGAAGACAAAACCTCTGTAATTCTCAAAAAAAAGCAGCAACTGATCCTGTAGTGAAGGCTGAACTCTACAATACTCTGACACATCCTATTTCAGTTCTTTACTAAAATGTATTGAATAATACATAATGGAAAAATACAAGTGTTGTAACTTAATCCAGGCTGTAAATCCCTGCTCCAGACATCTCTGCTCCACCAGCCCACTGAACCTGCAACTGACAGATGAGGGAGAACAGCTTCCAGTACATACTTAAAACACTTTCGTGTTACTTATAACACTTAGATTATTGCAATAAAATTACTTTTTACTTAAGCACAGAAGAAAAACTCAATACAGTTTAAAAAAGGAAAAACCGGGAGTAATTTAACAAGGCAGCAAAGTTCCCCGCAGCAGTCCTTGGCATGGACAGCACTTAAAAAATGGGTGAAAAGCTACAGCCATTCAAGGAGAAACTAGTTTCATCTTGTTTGAAGTAAAAATTCCCTATTCCAACTAAGCAAACATCCTCATCCTTTCCATAACCCGAACACTTAAACCAAAGTAACAAAGCAAACAAATGTTTTTAATAGTATTTCTTCATCTTTTAGCATTGTCATGTCTGGGGCACCCAGAATTTTCTGGGTACCACTAGGAAGTATTATCTCCTATTTTGCACCAGTAAAGAATCTAGAAAGAAAATTTTAGTCCCACGAGAACATCCACCTAACTTGACTCAGTCTCCAAACATCCAAACTTCACTGAGTGTACAGAGCTACATGGCTATTTAAACAGTCATTTAATCACATAAAATGTTAAATATGTCAGAATAAGAAAGCAGGAGTTATTAAAAAAACCCCAGATTTAACAATAACACATGCATAAAATAAAAAAGGTGAAAAATTGATTAATGACAAGGATGATGATGATGGAAGAATAAAAATTAATCATCATTGAAATTAGTCCTTTTTTTGGGAAAATCTTTGCAGAGCACCCTATAGTACCAAGGTCTTTCCAGACTGACATCCACAGTGCCTTGATAAGTACTTTATCCAGTCCCTTAAATCCAGCACTAACATACCTCCTGCTAGAAATACTTCAAATATCCATTAACAGTAACAGTGTTGCTGTCAGTGATTACAGGATAGCATTAATATACAAAAATGTATTTTTATTTCTGTTATGAAATATTATGAGTATTGTGTCTAGAAAGACTGGACTTAAGTCTTTTTTTTTTTTTAATGACAGAATGGGTGCAATGAGAAAAGAAAAAAAAATTAATTTCCCAATATTTAAGACATGTCATTTGCTTATACAGCTACAGATAAATCAAGAGACACTAAAAATGTCAGAAGTTAAGCTATCCCACTCACTTTCCTCAAACTAGTTTTAGTCAAGTTCTTATTTCAAAATTGTTCAGTTACTCCCTTTGCTGAGTGCAGTATATTTTGAATGTGACATTTCCCTCACCCCCAGAACAGGAAATCCCATCACCAAAAGGGTAAACTCATTCTCTAGAAGTGACTGTATTTGAAAAGATCAAATTGTCCTTTTAGTCTACTGGGATTTTTGGGGTGAGGAAGAGGGAAATACCTAAAATTTACAGTATCAGTAAACAAAAACAACCGAGGTCTACATTAAATGGCTCACTAGAGCATGTAACATTGTAGAGAAATGGGATTTTACAAGGATACAGTGGAGTAGCTTTTCTATATTTGAAGAGTCAACCAAAAGGGATGAGGGAACAAGAACAGACATAGCATGAGGCAACAGAAATGTTACATGAAAATATTTGAGGTTTAATATGCTGATTTGCAATTTTTTATTAATTAGCTATTACAATGGAAATATCTGCTTTAAAAATTGTTTAGTGCAGTTGAAGCTCTTAAAAAAAGGGGAGGAGGAACTTATGTATGCAAAGGAGAATAAGAACGCAGAGCCTGCATTTAAGATAACATCTGTGGTCTCAATAAAATATGTAAACCAACTTGCTATGGCTCATTGTGATCTAGCCATGCCAAAACATTGTCTTCAGGGGACTGTCAACAGAATAACATGAAGAAACTTACTGATTTAAAAAAAAAAAATACTCATTTACAAAAAGTTTTCTGGTCTTACAAAAGCTGAGAGTAAAAACAGCTCCACGTTAACTATTGCTAACAGAAAACACTGAATTAGAAAAGTCAAAGCAAACAGAGATTGCATTAAATTAGTTAATGCTAATTAAAGTTCTCCTCTCTCCTGGTCATGGAAGCTTGTACAAGAGCAGCAACGTGTGTCTATAAGGAACCTCACACCTCAGACATGATGGGAGATGAGGGAGAAAGTGTAACTAATGTGTCCTCTGGAAGCCAACTTAGCCTCAAATGCTTTAAGGTTTCTGACACGCAGGAAACTCAAAACTGACTTACTGAGGCTGTGAAGTCCCACATGTGCAGAAAATATTTTCTTTTTTCATTCTGTTTTCTTACACTTCTACACTTTTACTGATTAACTTTGGATTTGAACAGATACATTTCTTTTGATATTACTGAACCAACCACTACCAAAATATATAATTGAAGGTGTTGCATATGTGTGTAATATCCACAATGGAGCGGACTGACAGACAGAAGTAAAAGGTTCATTTGCTCTGGGATTACATGAATTGCTGCAGTTGAATCTTGACTGTTTTTACCAGAAGCACAGAATTGACATCAGTGAAACGATGGAAGCATTGAACAGGAAGGATGAACACTTGGCATCAATTTTTCCTTCAGAGTCTTCAGTTAAAGAGAACATTTTGTTTTCTCAGGGAACAGTTGACATGGCTGATGAGTCTGTGGTGGCTCAGAGAAGGTTGCATTGGCCATTGGGGAACATAGAATGACCAGGATCACCACCAAAATTGATACAATTGCTATATATAATGGGAAAACCAGAAAGGTTTTTAATTTCATGACATACTATAGGTGGCACTGGGATTAATGTCTCCTGGCAGAATAGATTTGAAGAAGTGCATGAAGAAGAAATCACTGTTAGGAAAATACTGTCCAGTTCTGAATAGAACGAACCATTGTGCATTATCCTACAGAACACAGCATCTCACACAGAGTCCAGAAATCCAGCCTTATCCAAAGAAGCCAAACTACCATTAATCTCTAAATTTAAAAATCCTTTTAAGCTTTTATTTATCCTAGTTGATAGGACGTTTTTAAAAATAAATAACTTAGTGTACTAACACACATAAACTAGTCTAAGAACTGAGCTGCACAGGAGGCTGGATGAATCATTATTAAAATTACATCTTGCTGATAGTCCTGGATAAACACACATCCTCATCTATGACCTCCAAAAAGCTTCCAGGGCAGCTGCATCACTGGAACTGGGACAGGATGCAAGCTCAGATGCCAAGGTACACCCAGGACTCTTATCCCACACAGGCAACTACAGACAAACTCTATCACCTCCATTCCAGCTGGAAGTATTTTACAGATTTAATATTTTAGAGGAAATGGTTTTATTTATTTAACCACTTTATCATCTCAAATGCGTTGATAAAAGTTGAATCATCTAGAGCTCAGAAAACATGCTACAGTTTTCTTGAAAACACTGAATATCTACCAAACCTAGGTGATTTACACATAATGGTAGATTTCAGGTCACTTAAAATGTTAATTGGCAATTTGTGGAAATATGTACTGTTGAAAACAAAATTAGAGATATGCAGTTTTGTCTTCTAATTTATTCCTTCCTTTAGTCTGTTATATTTTACATATTTGTTATATTGCTCACACAACAATGGATTTGCTGTTTCTGGAAAAACACTTAACTGCATCTTTCAGCTCATGACAGCACACTGAGTTATACTGTCATCTCATCTGAGACCATGAAAAAACCACCCTACCACCAGTTTTTAATGTAAAGGTTAAGATGCATTTGCTCTCAAGCTCATTCTATTAAACTTTTTTCCCTGATTAATGGTTAACTGGCAATAAGTTTGCACTTTTTTAGTGATATTTATTGCAGATTACAAGCATCATGCTGAGAAGCACATATGTAATAAGGTTTATTTCTATTTTCATGCTATTCCTTGCCAAAAACGCACGGTGAAACCCATCTGTTGTATTTCCCGTCTGAGGTTAGACAAGAAAAGGAGACTCTACATAGCACTCTGTCACTGCAAACAATATTGATTAAAGCAGAGTTTGGAGATGGAATCCAAAGTGCTTACTCAAAGCAGGCATTCTGCCTCATTGATGCACACGGATAAAAATGTATATCAAATATGACACACACAGAAGAAATAACGACCAGGGGAACACAGTTCTTGATCCTGAGATAAGGACCTAAGTAGAAGCTGAATCATGAGAAAATTGTTTCTGTACATTTGCCCACATGTCCTTTCAAACATGCAATTTTTTTGTACCAATGTTTTTTCATTCGTGCCAGTTTAATAAATGAAGTCTTTATCTGAAAAACTGAGGAATACTTGGGAGCCCTTCTTTTGTACCTTGTATAAAGGATGCAAATGCTCTGACAGGGCAATGCACACTGCATTGTTTTTCACTTTCTCAAGGAAAACAGATACTGTCCCTCTTTGCAGATGGCAGGCCTTCACAATGTTTTAAGTGTACTCATTCCCTCATTCAAGACACAAGAAATGTTCTTCCTTGTATCTGTCAAGCAAATTCATGCAACACATAATTCAATGCTAATTTAGTGTGTGAAGGAGCATAAGTAATAAGGATGTTGGTAAAATCAGTTGAGATGATGCAAGTGGATTCTGATACACGGAGAAAGAAAGGGCACCAAAATACCAGACATAAATGGAAACAAAAATAACTGATACACAACTTACTTTAAAAAGAATGGGGGTAGGCAGACACACAAGAATGGCTGTATGTTGACTACACAGGAAAAGTAATTCAGAATTGGAGACATTCTAGTATTTAGGAAGGCATGGGTGTATAAACCATAACTGAAACATGCAATTCTATACCCCAGACTAGAGACTGAGCTCCAAGTGAAAGTTAATGTACAAAATAATTGTAGGATCTACCATCACAATATACAAGGATTTAAATTAAAATATTAAGCAATTCAGCCTCAACACCGAATTTTGAAAAGTTGGTTGCAACGTGGATACAGAGATCAACAGGACTGCAAAACTTCAGTATAGGCATAAACACACAATATCTTTCTCTGCCCCCTCTGAAAAGTACACACACAGCTTTTAAGGAGTGTTGCATTCAGAGCTCCAGAAAGTAATGTCCTCAATATTAAAAATACAGCACAGTCAACACCCTAAGACAGACTTCAACTTCTAAATGCTCTCTGATGCAGTAATGAGCTACTTTTATTGTAAAGATACAGAAACATAGCCAACAGGGTAGCTTTGAAGAGTATCAGCTCTCCCATCTAAACCTCAGATCCCAGGAAGTTGATCTGAGTCCTTTTCAGGCTCAGATCCTTCCTTCCACCTGAAGAACCTAAAGGAGATGTCTTTCTCAAAGTACAAGTTCCTTTACATTTGACTAGAAAGGATAGAAACTTCAGATCATGTCATCTCAAGTAAAATCCTGGACAATTTACAGACGACCTTTCTTCTTCCACTCATGAGGCTCGCTGCCTTAACTGTGGCTCATCATATCACTGCTAAAATGAGGGCCAGAACTCGGAATTCAGGCCAGAAATAAAATTGTGTACAGCAAATCTCCACAGAATTTGTTCAACCTTCTTCTGTGGATCAGAGGTAAGGTACTGTGCCCATGGGTGCTAAACTGGTATCTCCTCACTGAAACAGCCACTGCCAAGGGTAGTGAAAACAGTAACATGGTTTTGGTAATACAGACATCAAACAGCATCTTGGGAAACTCCAAAATTTTGTATTTGTGTTATATTTCAACAACTTGAGAGATTACATTTGAATAAACCAGAAAGTTATGCTTTGGTTGGGGATGAGATTCCTTTAAGCAGGAATGTTTGTTTTAATTTATTTGACTCTCAAGTTCAACTAAAAGTTTCCTGTTATCACGTAGATGTTTGAGGGAAAGCCAAAGCAAACAGTTTTACCAGCTTCATTCTATGCATCTTCACATCTCTCTGTAGCTCTATTACTTCTTGGACTGACATTAAAGGCTACATCAGAAATGCCAAAGTTTGCTGGATATTTCTCCATTCTTCCCTTGACTTTATCAGTGCAGTAGAAAGATGTTGTTCTTCAAAAAAAACCACAAGTCAACACAATACTGTATTTGCACAGCCTACAGACATATCATGTAGATTTTACACATTTAGGGGTATAAGGAATGTTTGGCACAGACACAGAGTTGTAATTAAGACCATCCCTAGGATGGATAAACTGTTCTAGAAATGACACATCACCCCCTTGTATTTGTAGATGCCTGTTAATCTATGTTAATGTTTGCATCAGTGCCCTTATTTTAGGGCAGATTCCCAGCTCAATATAATTTATTGGTAATTATATTTTTAATTTTTTTTTTTTTCGGGGGGAGATAAATATCATCCTAGTGAAACTATACCTGCTTTATCTAGTACCCAAATCTCTGGCTGTGCAGAAAGATCACTTCCATAGTGTACTGGATGCAGTCCAAACCTGAGAAATTGCTTCTATGGACTAACTCTCAAACATGTTGGAAATCTTAGAGAAGTGTAGTAAAGTGGTTCTAGTAACTGTATTACTAAAGCAATAAAATCAACACAGTATTTTTACTATTTGTTTAGTAATAGGACTTGACAAATATAGAGCACTGTAACAGCAAACTAAAATCCACTTACATTTTTATTGCTCTTGCTTCAAAAATAAGAAATAAAAGATACCACTCATAAAAATTCTTTTAAGTAGACATAAGTTTCTTAATTTTCTTGATGTAGTTTATATAATTGCTGTTATAAGTTAGACACTTCGGCAACATTTAAATAAGAAAAAAAAAATAGCCCTGTACTAACAGAACCAGTTTGTTTTTAAGAATGTTTTGCATTGCTGTACACTGGCAGCAGAAATGTAACTGTGGTTTCCATCTGAAAACTCCCGAGTATGAAGGAATCTGTCCTTTACGCATGATAAAATCTCGTGACACAGCAAAATATTGCTGCTGCAGTGTCCTCAAGGTACGCCCTTCAGAGAGTCCTGTGCTGCTCACTCACAACTGCTGCAATAATCCATTAAGTAAAAATCATTTACATGCACAAAAACAGCTCAGCTGCTGAATCATGAAGTAAGTATATAATAATTATGAGCTATAGCTTTTTTGCTTGATAATGCTATTATTTTTCTTTCAAATTTGCTCTGTAAATATGTTTCAATTATTCCTTAATACAGACAGTTGCTTGAAGAGGCAAATTATTAAATACTAAGTAACACTCTTCTGTAATAGCTTGTTGGGGATTTTATAACAACTATATATAGACTTTTCACCTTGTTATAAAACCAGTAATGAGTTAAACCTCCAAGAGATGAGTATTATCATCCTTTCACACGTAAGGAAACAACTACACACTGTCACAAGGACAGCTGGCCACTCCTTGTTCTGATCTCCTGTATCTTTATTCACACACCACACCACTTGTAGGGACCTGATCACAGATATGTTACATGAATCAATCCCATGTTCTGCATTACTGCAAGTGCAGGGAGCCACTTTTTAATTTTTTATATCCTGCTTCTCTTTCTTTGAATACTTCAGCCATTCTGAGCTAGACAAAAAATAAAAAAGGAATGGTGATCTCAAAAATTACTATTTTTTACAACACCTATAAAATGGATATTTGTGAAAAGCATTATTTATTGCACTGCCAGGCCTAATGATGAAGTATGAGAAATGGCCAGCAGCAGGTGCCTGAAGTTGCAGACACTGATGGTGCTGGGTTATGGACCATGCACTACAGGTGGGCAGTGTAGCTCCAATTTGTGACTCTAACAATGAGGCTGAAAGCCTCAGAGAACTGAAGAACCCTACAAAGTTCTACTAAGTTTGGGCAAGGAAGATAGAAGCCTTCCACAACCAGGAGTGCAAGAAAAGCTAGTCACGGGTTCAGACTGAAGATCCATCTTGCTAAATAGTGGAGTTTTTTTACCCTGCTGCCAGATTCAGGGAAAAAACAGTGAGAAAAAAAATGATGAAAAAAAGGCAAGACTAGTAATTCAGAACCTCTCTCCCTGCCACCAGCAATTTGCCATTCAAGAGCTCTATCAATCAGAATTGTTTCTGCAAACCCAGTGGATTTTTCTTCCACAAAACTACTCACTTTTTCAACTTTCGTGAAACTTCAGTAACTACAACATGCTGCAGTAGAGCTTCATAACTCACCTGATGTATGAAGAAATGCTTTCTACACCTACAAGCAGTAGCTTCACTTGGTGCCTGCTGGTTATCACACTGAGAATGGAAAGAGACTTGCAAAGATAACAGGAGAGGGGTTTTGGACTCCTGTGTGGGAAGTAGGACACTGTTTTCAATCCTAGGGCTGAAGAGAATATTTTAAGTGCTACACTTCCATTAAAGTAGGTCAAAATCTTCTTCCTTATTCCCAGAAAGGGACTTGATGTTCTGACTATCAGTAGCGTAGAGTGCAGTGCTGAGTCAGGTACTTTTCAAGCACAGCTCATCAAGACTTTTGCAAGGAGAAAAGTTAGCACTCCCCACTCCTGCTTGCCAGTTGGATCCACATACAATCCATGGAGAAGATCAGAAACTTCAGGCAAGTCCTGAACTACTTCCCAAAGGTGCCTGCTTTCAACTCCAAGAGCTCTCGTCAACCTCCCAGGTCTTTACAAGATGCCACTCATAGCCTGGGGAAGGCACCTCCAAATCACATCAGCAAACGTAAAAAATCCTGAATGCAGTTACTTCTGTTAAGAGTTCACATCTTTACACCACAGCAGCTGTTTGAATTCTTGTTTCCCTCATTTGACTGAATGGCAAACCCTGAAGAGGCCAGGAACAGACAGCCCAGCAGTGTCAATGCAGGCTCCAGATCAATAATCAATACAAGATCAATAATCAATATACTGTCAGCAATTTGTGATTTAATTAAGATAGCATGGATATCGCTGTGTCCCTGAAACATGAGGTTAGAATGGTTTTTCCCTTATTATGAAATACAGTAAAAATTATGAAAATTAGAACTAGATGAAAATAAAGTGGTCAGAGAAAATGAGAGCTGAGGAGTTTCCTAATGACCTGATTCAGCTCACACCTCACCATGCTTATGTTCACATAAGTTGCTACACAAAGCTTTTAAGGTATTTGGCAGCCCAAGTATAGGTATCATAATAAAACTTCTGTAAATGCATTTTTTCTACGTCACTTGTGACTTGATTAACACCAAATTCAGTGAACGACACCCTGGTTTATCATGCAATCGTTTCTTCCACTTTATTTTCAACCAGATAAATGTTTCTAGAGAAGACACTGTCATATCTGAAGAACATAACACTGAGGAGAATTATAGCCTAGCTTCACAGAAACTGACTTCTGAAAACATCCCATCCAGCATACTCTAAATGTTTCTATCAAATTTCCTTGCCATTTAAAAAATATACGAATCTTAAGCATTAATGGAACATCTTCAAAGGGTGAGTGCATCTTAAAATAAACTTACCAACTGCTGAAACCTCAAGTCTAGATACGTTTTTGTCTTAGTAGCAGCTATGCTGATTCTCTTCTTGCAGATAACAACATATGACCAATATTACTCTTAAATAAATCTAGAATGAAAAGATTTACCTTACCCTTACCTTCTATGGAGGCCAAACAAAAAACCTTTCAGCAAGTAAAACAGAAACAAATCAGTGCTGCTCACTTGAGCTAAATATTAAAAGATACTTATACTTGACTAGCAACTTGACTGTTGTAATAGACAACATATTTTACAATAAAATTAGCACCACAGGTCAGAACAGACAGTGGAGCAGGTGCAGCTAAACACTCAACTAATGCTTGAGAGTACCTGGTTCAAAGGCCTGGTTTTTTAGGTGCCATAAAAGATAAAATATTGGTAATAGTGTCAGCATTTCTTGTTTCTTGAATGGTCATCAGTAGGTGAATATTGGAGTGGGATTTTTCAAAATTAACTCCCTTTTTCCAGCTTATATTTTTTTACCAAATTAGTTTTTATTTTCTCAACCCATAATCCTTTAATGCTACTGAAAGGACATAATGCAATTGAAATGTAATTGATTAAAAGGGAAATACATCATTAATAGAAACCACAAAAAAACCATTATGCATATATCAATGCAGAGAACAACGTCATCTGGTTTTGGATGCAAAATCATTAGGCATTACTGCCAATCTACAATACAGATTATACTCCTAATGTCAAGGATATGATGACAGCTTGAATGTGCTTTTATGGATAATTTTAGCTTTCCCTTCCCCCCCACTCTGTCCTTCACAGCCAAGGAATGCTGCATAGAATCACTTCTCTAGAACTTCCCAGCTTTCAGCACATTTACTTAAAATACGAGGTTCTAGCAGTTTTGCCAAGCTAAACTCCTTTAGATCAATTCAACCTTTCAGATAGTAAAGCAGCCCAGCTAAATTAAGTATGAATTTATGGACTTTCTACAAATCATGAAAACTCTGCTTCTACTATTATATTAAGTCTTTCTTTAAAAGACAATTAAAGGTTTATAAAAACACTGGCATCTCTAAATCTGGCAACCTAAGTCAGGGTCTGTCCCATGCTTCAGCTACATTTGAAAACTTACCAAAAAAGTCAAAAAACCCCACTCATACTGCAGAAGGAAGGTAGAAGTATCCAGCAGACTTTTAAATTAACAGCAACCAATAAATCAACCTCTTTTTATGCTGGATGTGATTGTAGTTCAATTATAATACCAAATTAAAGAAAGATTTTCAACATAAAATATACCTCTATGCTCCTATGAAGAAATGCTGATAAGTCTTTAATTCTTTACTTTGTGGCAGTTCAGGCCTACGGAATTGTTCCAAACAGGCAAAGAATTCCAGGAGCCAGAGTCCAGCTTTGATAAGACAAAAAGCTCTGCCACACTCAGGCATCAAGAAAAAACAAAAAGGAGAACAAACTGCATCCAGACCAAAAAACTGAGGAAAGGACACAAAAGACAGAATGGAAACAAACATGAGGCAAATTAGAGGTCACTAATTAGTTACTCTAGTACTGAGGAGTCAGGTGCAGGAATATCGTAACTACCTGTTTAAATATGCTTTTTAAATTAAATATCTTATTTTGAGATACAAAATATTTGATTACATTTTTGAGTGATCTATATTGTGTACGTGCACTCACATATATCAAAAGGAGTTTCAAGGGACGTATAAAGTTATTAAAAATAAGTACTCCAAAATGTAATTGAGTTCTCTTGTCTGGGCCTAACTGGGCTCAATTAGTACAATTATTAGCACAAACCTTTCCTGTTCAACTGAACATTCATAATTGACTTGTATAGAATGAGGCTACGCAACCTTTTTTAACTGTGAATTCCACTGTCCTATCTGAAAATTTTCTGTCAAATTTTATCAATGCAAAAGGATAAACCTGTCTGTAAGGTAAAGCAAGTTTAAGCTAAGTTACAAGTCTGCCTTGTAAATCATTTAAAAAGAGAGCTTTTTAAACTGCATAAAATACAAGGTTTTTAGCTAGAACAATCCAACAAACTTTATTCAGCAAATATGTTTTTCAATTAGATGACTGTGTCAGGAGGTACAAGTCAATCATCCTTCTGGAGCACTTCATGGCTCAGGAGAGATCAACAAGCCTTTGGCACCATCAGTGGAGCTGACATGAAAACCCCATTAGTATTTCTTTTAAAAAGGAGGAATACACAGCTTCAGACAGGGCAAGAATGTTTTCCATGAGTGATCCCTTAGTAAACTATTAAATAATTTTAAACTATGTGAAAACTATGACTTAGGATCATATTTGCAGGTGCTTCCATTCATAGAAGAGTAATGCAAATAAAATCAGAGTGAATGGAATAGGGTTGAACATGACATTAAAAAGTTAACATTTAATGCTAATGAATTTCAGTGGAAATCTGCTTGCGTATCACCAAGCAAAAAAAAAACATATCACAAAGAATAATTTCAGAAACATCAGAAAACCAGGAATGAAACAAAAATTATTTTATTCCCTCATTAGAAAAGAGAAGCAGAAACAAAAAGAAAATGTGACTAGAATTGCAGGGAAAATGGCAACTACATACCACATTTGACTGCAAGACCACACACTATCAGATGCACCAGAGCTGCTACCTTGGTACTCCAGTGCCTTTAAGGAGTTGCTGTGAAGTTTCTTTCACCAACTATTCCAGGATACAATCATGTTGTTGATTACTGTAATCACAAGGAAGCCATAACATAACCACTGATTTATGGTTAACACAGATAAAAGGAAGCAACTGACTAAAAAATTCTTCATTGGATGTTTGCGGCTCTGGAATGAATTTCCTTTTACTTCCCTGCATCAACATCTTGGATGGTGGGCAAAATTCATCTAATCATCTGACATTTAGAGAAGTTTCACAGACTGACACACAAAACCTAAACAGGAAAGGATTTTGTAAACTTTAAGATTATACTAACAAACATTTCAGAATTCTAGTGAAGGATTAGGTACCAAAGAAAGTTCGAACCAAGTTAGCGTCCATTTCAAAAACATCACAAGTTAATTTTATTTAGATACAGCTAAGAGATAAGGGAAGAAGGAAGGAAACATGGCCTAGAGATATGATACACTGCTTTTAGATATATTTTATCCGGGCAAGTTTCTTATGAGACCAGAGAGGAGGCATTAAGGACATGAACAGCCTAGTGATGGGGGCACTCACCTCAAAGAGAAGAAACAGTCCACAGTTTTAAATCTCCTTCCAAAACTTACATACACAGAAACAGAGAAGCTTGAATTTCCCTTCCTGAGTCATTACTGGGTTTAGTTATCCCTTTTTTTTTCCCTGACACAATGAGTTGAGCTTGCATTACCTGGCACATAAACAGCAGCAAACAACCCAGCAAGGGTAACAAACCTCCCTTCAAAAATACTCATCAGCTTTGGATCTATGATAACCTGGAATGGAAAGTTTCTCTGTTCCTGGGAAGACACCTTTACCTATTGAGGAGCCACTGTTAAGAGCAATGCTTTGAGAAACAACTTCAAGACTCCCTGGTCTAGGGAGGGAACACGATTAGAGTCTGGTGATAGACATCACTTCCTTGGCCAAGGAGTAATCAGGTGGCACTTCTTATTTCTGTCTGCAACATCTGAGCAACTTTCAGACAGATTTTCAAAGGAAGCCAGGCTCACCTAATCGTGTCTGTCCACCTACCCACTAGGCTCTCTTAATTAAATCCCTAACTCACCAGCAAATTTCAGCCAAAAGCTGCCAGTAGTCTCAAGGAGAATTAAGTTCCTGCAAGTTTCATTAAGGAGGAAAAAAAAAAAAAAAAGAGCACCAGATGAGAAGGCAGACACAAATTAGAGGCCATGCTCTGTGAAAGGCTGCAGTAGGACATCAGCAGTCATCCCTTCCATGACACCTGCCAGTCTCCAGACACGGCCTCGTCAGCACACAGGCATCTGCGAGAGGTGCTGGGACATGCACTGCACACGAATTTCTGGAGTAAAGCACCACTGTGCCTCCATCTCTGCAAAACAGGCTCCAGCTGACTCGTGTGCCTGTGATCACAGAAGGATCTTGCTTGCTCTGCATCTGCCTCCAAAAGACCTCATTCAGTTTGAGGATCCCGTCTTGTCTTAAGCACAAAATGCACAGGAAACTGCTGAAATCTGCAAGAGGAAAGAAGATTACGAAGGTCATGACTTCCAGCAACCTGATCTAGTGGAAGGTGTCCCTGCCCATGGCAGAGGTGTTGGAATGAGACGATCATTAAGGTCACTTCCAAGCCATTCTGTGATTCTGTGATCTTGAAAGTGTGGAGTGTACTTGAATTTCATCCATTAAGTACAAAGGGATTTGAAGGTGCTGATGATTTTAGATGGGTTTTGAAGTACTGAGAAACCTGCCTTCCCCATAACTCCTAACTTTGGGTGTCTACATCCTTTTACAGATCTGGACTGAAGCACGTTGCTAGGCTGCCAACAACTGCCAGGCAACAAATCACAGCACACAGATTGAAACCACGCTTACAATGCAATACATTGAGCATGTTTTATTGTTAAGAAATCAATAATCTGCATTGCCATAATAAAATGTAAAATGTGATTATGTTTTTCCCAGGGGGGAGAAAATACAAGAATAAAAAAACCTGTAAATCATTCTTATTGCCCTTCCAAAGTAAAACTTATACATTCATTCTTCAATCTGTTTTAAAATCAAATTAATTTCCACTATTAATGAACAAAACCTCTCTCGTTGCACAACATATAATTAAGAGTGATACTACTTCTTTCTGAGCTCCTTCTATTCATTGTCCCACCAAATTATTAAAACAAAGCAGTTACTATGGTAACTAATTCATTCTCTGCATTATTATATTGTTTCTAAACATCAGCGTCGACTCAATTCTGACTTACATACCCTAAATTCCAGTTTGAAATTCTAAACTTCTGCCTTGTTTGTCAGAAAAGCCCTTTACAATCTATGCATTCATGCAGATAAGGAGAGCTAGAGCACAGCTGCTTTTATTTATTGCAAGAAGATGTAACTGTTACTAAATCATTTGAGTTTGATAAATTGATGATGCCTGCATGGAAGTGCAGGGCAGCACTCGGGGAACAAGCATGGGAGTCTGAGGAGCACTGCACGAGCAGGCAAACATGACCATCTGCAGGTTTGCTAAACTAACAACACCCACCAAAAATGACTGGCAGGTGTTGTGGAAATTAAGTAACACCTGCCTAAGTGGAATTTGATACCCAGGAAAAAACCACATGCGTGCGACTGATGCAATCTTCAAGACAGAAAGGAACAGCAGGGAACAAGAAATAGTGATAAAACTGCCTGGGAAAAAGTTTTCTTAGCACTTAATAAAGCTATTTCTTCAAATGTGCACTCCTTGACAAAAAGAGGCATTTATCGTGTATTTAATTAACACTTACAATTATTCTTGATTACCTATTAGCAGGAGTCATAGTCTAATTGTATTTGAGTGTCATCATCTAGCACACAAGGAAACTTTCTGAAAAATACAGGCAGGATCAAAAGAATAAAGAGTCTTTATTCCTCATCTTTTGCTCTCCTACTGTCATTGCCTGTAATTTTTGTTGTGTATTTTTGCTGTGTCTCCATTTAATTGGTAGAATGAGAGGTCTGAAAATTCAGTGCATGGGAGGATACTTTGAAAAATAAGCATCTGGGAAAGGAGAAATATGAATAATTTTTAACAGCTAATTTCTGTCTTAAAAAAAATCCCAAGTACATCTGCTCAAAGTCAGAAGCAATTTAAATTTAGTTCTCACAGGAAAGGGCAGAAGAAAGAACCTTTTTATTTAGGTATCTGAGCAGGGCCACAAACAACTGTGGAGTTCTGGATCTCCAGTGGTACCAAAGGGCATGTTTTCACCTGCTGCAAGTGCCAGGTATTTTCACAATTAGCAAAGCCTCGTGTTTTAAAGGGATTCCACAAGTATTACAACAGCCTGCTGCTATTTATATCCCAGAACGTCTCTGACTGACTGCTTTCTGTCACAGGAAAAGAAGATGCACAGGCAGCACTTGCCTTCCTAACCTGCTACCTGTCTTCAGAAGAGCTACAAGATAAAACACAGGTTTCCTAACTCCAAATGACCTGTCCATCAGACCACAATGACTCTTCTAATGAGGAGAGACATCTCTGCCAGATACTCCTTCCCTGGCAAAGCCTCCATGCAATTCCTCCTGTTCAAGGAGAGGCACCCTTCAAGTTCAGCACTGACCTCGTGGAACGAGGACACAGGAATGGAGCAGCAGAAGCCTCCAGGACTAAAAGACTGTCTCCACTTTTATTTTCTTGTTTCCACTTGCATAATGGCACTCCCATCCTGACTGCACTAAGGGAGGAAACAAAATAAAATCCTTTTTTGCATCTCAGACTTCACTTCCCTAAGGATGGGAACTGCCTCTGTGAAAGGTGAACATGACTGCTTTAATTAGATGACTACGTAAATTTTTCAGTATGTTTACCTAGACACTTAATCTTTGTACAGTTCAGTTTTCCAGAGCACAGTGTAAAGCAACATCAGAGCATCTTCCTTGACCCCAGGCAGAAATAAGTACATATTACCATCAAGTACTTAAGACTTCTAAAGCTTTTAAAAGTTTTATCAGGCACTCATCTGCACTGTATAAAAGCTAAACATCTAGTCTGAAAATATTTTTATTAATAGGAGAATAGGAGGAATAAATTCTCTGGAGATTATTCAGGAATTAGATGATGAGGTGTGGTTATGTACTGGATTCTGACTCAAATATCTATGATGTTACATATACAATTATTACAACCCTGTAAAACCAGTGTCATGCTATATTATTCTATTGTCAAAGAAAGTATTTAATACTTTCTTTGACACTAAAATTAAGGGAGAGTGTTCTGACTTTACTACACTGTCAAGATGCAACATTCTGGATAGATCACAGCTGAACATAGCTGCTGTCATAAGCAAGCAGTGTATTTTATTTCAAGATACCAATCAAAATGTGACAACAGATAAAATGCATAATGCTGAACACCACAAAACTGCAGTTTTTCTTTACAACATACATAACTTAAATAAGTGGCATGAACGTTTCAGAAAAACTTGAAAATCTCAGTGAGATTCTTTTCTCCGTAGATTTTTTCCCCAAAAGTTTTCTTCTTGAAATAATGCTTTTCATTAGCACCTACTGGTTAGTATCAATTAGAGCAAAATAGACTTCTAAGCCAATTCTCTTTTCATACAGCTTGCATTGTTCCTGTAATATCTCTGCAACACTGCAGTACTTAAGTGGATGCAAATCCAAAGGCTGTCTAGGTGAAGACTCAGATTGCAAAACCAGGTTACTGCAGCAAGCCAAAAGAAAGCTAAAAAACACCTTGCACTGATATTAAGGGCAAAGCCAAAAACCAAACACAAGCTGGTGCATAAGCATTTCAACTATAATTCTAATGAGATAAAGGATGCTTTTGCAGTAGGGTAAATATAACCCAAATACACATAAAATTTTCCTTTAGAAAGGAGCAAACAATCTTGTTATGTGAAGATTCCTGGTAGCAACATTTATTATTTAATTATTTTGAAGTCAATTTATCTTAATCCTTACATATCTTCCCTGTTCCTTGAAGGCAATTTTTACCTAATTCTCTATAATACCAAATATTCAAAACTACATTCAAAGTTTCTACAAGCAAAACACAGAAAAAAAGTGTTAAATTGTTAAAACATGCTTGTATGCAATACACAGAAGTGTGCATTTTTGTGTTAAAAAACTTGTATGCAAATTTAAATTGGTTTACTTATAGAATATTCTTGAATAGGTTATTCATAGAAAACTCTGCTTGCTTGAACACTTTCATTTGCTACAGTTGAAAGGTTTGATGGCAGTTGCTGCAGAAAGATTCTGGTAGCTCTCACTACCTGGTTTCTAATTGAATTTACACTGGATTGCTACAGAGAAAAGGAATTTACTCCAGTTCAAATCCTTATGTATTTGCTGAAGGCATTTAAGGTTAGAAAATCACTTTTTTTTTGCAAAGGTTAATTGGTACTTTATAAACGAGCTACTTTGACTTAGGAAACAAATGATAAAATATTAGGAATCTTTTAGCTCCCTCTGCTGCCCTAATCCTTCACTAAGCCACCTTCTGAAGTCTGTCAAAGACACCAAGCAATGAGGCAGCCCATTAATCCCTTTTTAAGAAACACGTGGCACATTTAGTATGCCCAGTACTAAGATCAGTACACAGCAAGAAAACTCTATAAAGTACTATGTGATTTACCATTCTCTGTGCATTTTATTACTTCGTTTCATTTTCCAGTGTGTGTAGCAAGTGAGACAATAGAGAACATGTTCAAATCTGGATACCAGTTAAGAAAATTGACAGCTCTTGTTCTCCAAAGAACTTGACATCTGCAATTCCCACCTACATAAGAAAGAGCTAAGGGCACTCCGTGGCAACATTTATTCCTCCTTCCTCTTATTTACAGAGCAACTTACATGGTACAGACCAACTTTAGTAAAAATCCTTTTTGAAATTCAGGGAAAGCCCAGACCTTGCCAAAGTAGTCTTCCTTATTAATATGCAGAAAACTTAACTGCCTCATTCACAACTGCAAGGAGTCAAATCACAGTTTACACAAACTACATAGTATGGTCATGAAATGATCATTAAAAAAACACTTAGTATCTGTCAGTCTGATACCTTCCATTGGTTATGAAGCCAAGCTATTATATGCACAGGAAAAAGGAATCAGGAAAGTGAATGTATTTTTCTTTTAACTAAGTCACTCTTTATTACAAGATTTCTCTATCAATTTGGGAAGACAACAAATTCAATTCATATCCAGTGTTTTTCCTCGGCATTCCTCCTGGAACCATCAGCATACTCCACATCAACTATGAACTGAAGCTTTATCTTATTAAATCTGATGCAGAAAAAAGAAGCTCTAAAAACACAGATGTTTCCTTATAGGGGAAGAAAGTCCAGGCCATATCCTTGAGAAGAAACTTTTCATTTATCATGCACTTTTACTGTCCCTCAAAGTGCATCACACTTAGGTATTTGCCAGTAATCAAACCTTCACAAAGAAAGGCTGCCCTTCATAAAAGCAAAGTTGAGAGATTTTATCTGAAATTTCAGAAATTCATCCCATTATTATGCACTTTCCTTTCTAATTTATGATCCTGGCCAGCTTTCATTTCTTAGGTAATAAAGCATCACTGTAAAAATAGCTAAAATACATTCCAGGTTTTCTTCTGGGCACTTTTTGCAAGGATGAAGCAACATGCATATAAAGAATAACATTAAGATGAATAGTTGGGCTGCATAAAAAGGAAAAAAAATAAAAAGGAAATGATTGTTTGAGCATTCTGAGTGCTACAATGCTTTTTGCTTCACCAAAACCAGAAGTAAAAAAAAAAAAAGAATCTGTCTGGGGGCAGACAGGGTCTTCACAGACTTGTACTTGGCACATGTTGCAGCCTTTGCTGTATAAATATCATGAGGTGTTCTGGGAAGAAATTCCTGGTTTCAAGCAATTACCTAATTGGAAAAGTCACTCTCAATTTTCCAGTTACATTTCCAGCATTGTGTTGTACTTTAATCCCTAATACCTGTGCAAACAAGGAAGAAGAAATGAAAGAAGCCCCTTTCTTCCTCCCAGTTCCACCAGTGTTCCCTAAAGCTTGGAAACCCACCAAAAGCAGTGTATAATAAATATATAGTGCTCGGGCAGCCAAAGTAATGTATTTAGAGATAATTCATAGTGTTCACCAAGCCCTTCACAGACAATTCAGACATTCCTCCTGCATGCAGCCACCTTCTGTTCCTTCCTGCTTCATCTATTAGCACCCAACAACTGCAACAGAGGTCAGACATCCCAAGGTAACTTCCAAGCAATGGTCAGTAAAACATACACGCATTTAATCAAAGATTTCTACAATATAAGCAAATAAACAGCATTGTTTACAGTTTGTTACAATATAAAGCACAATAATACCTTAATTAGAGATAACAACTTTTCAAAATGCCAAAAACATTTTGAATTTTTCAAATTACCCACAAAATGAACACATTTATTTTTGCACTGTGACACTTCCAACTGTTCTGCCAAATGTATACTACTATAATTATGCTTTGCAATCACCAGCATCACCGGAGAGGGGGACAAAGAACAATATAATCAGTAACTAATTAATCTTTCACATGCTTTGATACCATTTATCTCCAAGGGAGGAATCCTAAATGTTATTTTACAAATTGTGAAGTGAGTTTAATATTAGCATCTCAGAGTGCCTCGAATCAAGTCCTTATGCCTAAGCATAATGCACAGTTAGTGGTAGAAGTTAGAAACCAAAATTTAATACCTGGCATTTTTAAGGAACAGTCTTCCATGGCAGAGCATTGAAATGTGGACAAAAAATGTAACTGCAAACAGCTTTGGGACTAAAAGCAAATATTCAATTTCATATTTAAGAAATCATCAAAGGGGATCATAGGTACCTAAGAGACCTAAAAATCACTTACTCAGCTACATTAAGAGAGAACTAATTGCTCCCTAAGTAATAGAAACGGGTTTTTTCTGTATTGAGTATCAGTTGCAATTTAGCAGTACTACTACCACACTGTCATTAGTTCACAGGCTGGTAGCAAATCCAGTGATGCCTGATCAGTTTGCTTAATCTGCATGATTAGCTGCTACAAGCAAGTGTGCAAGTTACCTCAGGCACAGGAAAGCAGTCCAACTCAAATAACACTGTGCATGCACAGTTACTGAACTTCCAAGAGCACTTGTGATAATCCATCAACTCCACAGAAAAGGCTGTGTGCAACCCCATGCTCACGTTCCCAATGTGAGCATTTCAGTCTGAGAATCAGGCCCACAACACTCATTTTTCAGAAACTGAATTTCAACTAATTACCATCCCCTCCTTGAACAGGGATACAGAAAGTGATGAAGTGCTGTATGGTATCACCAGAATGGCACTTTATGGACAAAATGATGTGTTAATGTCTGCCCATCTCACATTATGTTCAAGAATTTATGAAAAAATATGTAGTTAGTAGTAGTTAGCAAGTTATTGTGGCCTATTTTTAAGTGAACTTGCAATAGAAATAAAGTGCATCTTTAAAATATTCTCTTCTAAGGGAAAGTTCAAGACATGAAGGCTATGCACAAACTGATGAACAGAAAAGCTGACCAAGAAGATAAATCACCTTTAATAGCTCTACAGCTCATTACATTCCCTGAGCTTTGTAAAACATCATGCATATTTCTAAAATATAAAATATTTAGGTTGTATTATGAAAGGTACATATATCAGAGAACAATTCTACATAATTAATTTTTAAACCTGAAGAGGACCACATGTAGAAAAAAGCCATTATAATACAAACCAACCCCCTAGTTTTATCCTTTTTTACACAATTTGAAATCATCAGCCAGGGAAATGTGTTTACAAGCCTCAAAGAACATTTGAACATATAGACACACAAGAGTAAAACAGCTCCAGCACTTTAAAGAGCCAAACTGGGTTCCCACAATTATAAAATTTCAAGTGTGTTTTCATACATGTTGTTTCATCCCCTCTCCTCCTGATCATCTTCTACCTCGCCTTCCCACTCTATTTTTCCAACCTGCCTGTTTGGTAAATGGGATTAAGGAAGCAGAGAGGCGGCTAAAAAACCCCCTTCTTCTCCTACATTACTTTTCAAGTGGATCAGTTCCCTCCACTGCAGGGCCACACAGATTTTACCACAGGATGCAGTGAATTGTGCAGGGCTGGGAAAAACAAGCCAGACAAAAGGCACTGATTAAACAGCATCACTGGATGTGAGCACCAAGCCCGGGGGAAGCCACTGCTATTTCAGTCACAGTGGCTGTGGGTCTGTCACCTCTGTCCCTGGCAACATTCCTTCCCACGTCATCACAGACTTCTTGCCTTTGACGTTGTTCTGTTGCTCAATATAATAAGACCATAAGGAGGCTGACATTGCAGAGTGGGCTGAGCTGCTCTGACTGCTGGCTGCCATCAAAAGGGACAGGTTTGTCATTCCTCCTCACAATTTGCTGATTCAGCTGACTAACACAGGCCAAAACAGAAAAAAAGTTAATATCCTCTATTTTATATTGAAGAGTTGGATACAGAAACTCAAGGATGGGGAGCTGAGACTGGGAGCAGAGGAGAGGAGCCTGCACACTCCTAGGTCATATTCAACTGATCCACCTGCAGAGATGCACAGAAAGTGGGGCAGCCTTCCCAATTTCCCAGTCCTCTGCAGTCAGTTCCCCATTTCTCTGAGCAGGGATCAGTCTCCTGTGAGCACATTCAACTGGCCACTTGGCCAACCAGTCTAGGTGGGACACAATAACAGTCTGGACCTGGCAACCATGGGTGGGCTTGGCCAATTTTAGAAGAGACTGACGAAGAGGTTAATCACCCAAACCAAATGTGGAACTGCACCCTTTGATGCTTAGATGAAATGTCCCTTAGTCTTAACAGTCCCAGCAAACCCCACCGAGCTTTTCCAACTGCTACTGCTCCGTCAGCTGAACAGTGACCTGGACTGAGGAATTTACCTAAATGGAAAATAGGCCAACAAAAGGTGGTTTCCTTTTCTCAGTGCAGCTCCTTGTAGAGTCACACTCATATTGGCACAAAGAAAGGGGTAAATATCCACTGCCAGGGACTGCTCACACAACACAGCTGCTGGGAAAAGGTCTTAAGACCAACACTTGGAGGAGCAAACGTTCCACCTGCAGTTCACATCATTAGACATGATACAGAGACCATGGACCCACCAGTCTTGACACTGTTTCCCATTATGTCAAAAAGAAATTAACTATTCCCTCGTCTTTTATTGAGAAATTAACATTTTAATATAAAAATTCGTTTAGTCCAGATCAATCATGTATATTCTTAAAAAAAGTACACCTCATCCCTTCACCTGCTTTCATACCAGCTCAAAAAGCCCATTTGGAGAGAAACCAAGAATATGCAATTTGGCATTTGTGACTTAAGGTAAAATGACAGACCCAAATGATTACATGTCCTTTCTCTAGATTTCAGACTATTTTTATTAATAATCATTTAACATTTGGGGGTCTCCTGCAAATTCTGGTTTGTTTTCATTTGACTTTTTACTTCCTTTCAATGATCAGATAAAAGCTGTTCAATCAATCTACATGAAGCAAGCTTGTAGAGAAAGATTCCTGACTCTCTGGTCATCTTGCCCTTTTGCAGTAGTTGTTTTACATAAACCGACAATCTTTTACAGTGTTTGGGTAAAATGCTGTAAAATACTAAGATGAAAGCCAACTCAACTGTAGGGTATGCCACAGACTAGTTTCTTTTATTTGTCTAGACCCATTTTCACCGAAAAAAAAGCATTTGTGCACATTCAATGTTCTCTCAACAGGAACTACAACTCAATTAAAAATATTCTGATTGACCAAAAGAAAAGTTCCAGTCTTCAGAAACAGCAGTATTTCACAAAATGAACACAGTTAACATTAGAAATTGAAATGTCCAACCTTCAAATATGCGATCCAGACGTTGCCGCTTCACTTTGTGTTTGTCCATTAGAGACATAAGAGTGGAAGCTCAAAGAACGTCCCCACACAGCTTGGTGAAGGTCTTCTCACGACAGCCACCAGGTAGAAATGCTCAGTCTTTTATAAGCTTATTTCCACCTGTGAACAGAAAGATAAACTTTAAAATATATGATTTTTGGCACCTTTGTTCAGATGATCCAAAGATGATCTGTATGTATTTAAAATTCTGAAGAATTTTTAAAAACCCCCAAAGTTCTTAAACCGTATCAGGTAAAGTGGTATTTCACAGCAAACTGTCTTCTAAACACAGGGACACAAAGCACACGGCACGACTCGGACAAGCCAGTATAGAAATGCTCCAAGACAGCTGCTGTTCTCTGCCTTTTGACAGTCAAATACTTTTCTGCTCTTCCACTGAACAAACTGCCAGTCAACGCAGGAAGGTACAGGTCTGTGTTCCCATAAATTGACTGCAACAGGTTCACCTGAGATGAAATTGGAAAGCCACAACTTTGCATCACAAAGATCTCATTGAGAGAAAATACTCCTTTCACTCGTAACTCTCAAGCTCTTTACAATAAAGTGATCCAGAGTTTCAGCTTGGAAGTTGAAGGAAACCAAGTCAAGGGGCACAGACACGAGGAAACACACCCCAGTGACAACAGAGAATGCCAACATCTCTGTCAACCAAATGGCATTTGGAGCAGGTTTACGCATGACCAGGCAAAGCTCTTTGGCAGCAGATGCAGCCAAGGCACTTTTCAGATACCGTGTAGCTGGGCAAGGCAGCGTAAGGGCATCACAACAAGCACGCTGCATTTTAAGCCAAACCATTGAGAAACGGGAAGGGGGGATAGGGAAAGAGGAGGAAAAATCCCTCAAAAAGAACCTAATCATAGCAGCAGAATATAAAACGCTCGTGAGCAAGTGCACGGAGTAAAACTAAGTATAGAGATGCACTATAAAGCATAATCAGAGCACCACTTTTACTCACCTTTACATATCTGAGTAGACTTTGAGAAACAAATGCAGAGCACACTGTAGAACAAACACTGTGCACACTAAAATGAGCCAAATAATCCACTCCCTTGTGTCTTTTTACTCCTGCCCAACAGCTTTCAACATCAGTGGATAGGATTAAATGGCCTTACAAATGACTGAACTTAGAAATGTGCTTGTTTCTTTCTAGAGGTTGAACTTCTCTAAAACCAAACATAGGCACGTTTCATTAACATATCATCAAGAATCATGAACTCTGAGTGAAATGATAAAGAAAAAATATTTTGAGTATCAAGAACTGCACATTTGCATTTAAACTATCATTGCCAGTACTGTCCTGTTCAATGCATTGGCATTTTTAATAAAGTTTCTTTGTAGTTTGTTTTTATTTAAAATGGAGTTAATGTGCAATATTCATCATGCTTTTAACACTTCATTCAGCTTCATCCTCCTCTCCACTTCCCTCCATGCCTCTTTATCCTCAAATTCATGATTCTTCTGCTGTTTTGCTTAGTGTCTGATTCCAGCTGAATATAACATCCCATCAGGAAAGGGAGAAGAAAAATTGATGAGGAATGCAGAATCCCATTTTTTTTTTACTTTTTAAAAAACAAGAACGTTGCCATTTTAGAAATTCACTTTTACATTTCTCAATATTTATATTCTTCCAAAATATAATGTTCTTCAATATTGAATGTGGTTCTAAGACTGCACAAGCATTACATCAAATCTAATTTTATAATAATTTTATAAAGATTATAAAACACATTTTATAATTTTAAAAGCCAACTCTCTAACTATATAACCACCAGCCTTTGCTTAAGCCAACATCCCAAACCTGTGCAAAGGATCAGTCCTAAACTAGTCCTTAATTTATTTGCTTATCACTTCTGTTTTTTTAATCTACTTCCTTCAATTATCACATAAAAAGATCTAAAGCATAAAAGCCAAACCAGAATATAATGAACACTTTAAACACTAGTCTTGGTTTAAATTTTTATAGCTTATTTAATTTCCCATCTTGTAGAAACATACATGCCTGCTGGCCTCCTTGTGCTGTTTTGTTTATTCATTCAGCAAAAGATTTTTCCACTGTAGTCACTCTGCATACAAAGCTGGATGACAGCTGTAAAGAACAGACCATCTGTAACTATTGACCTACCACTGAAAGTGTCACCAGATGTTTTCTGTCTACAGTAGCTTCAAAGCGTACCATATAAATCAAGCATTTTTTTTGCTTTCAACCACTGTTTTAAAATTATTTTATTGATCGTAAGTTGTCATAATTTAAAAAAAAAATTGAGCAAAAAGTAAATTAACATGTTAACACCATTCTTAGTTGAACCCTCATACAGTTTTATTACACATCATGTTCCAACAGAAAGAGTAGATGATGATATGGGAAGCACTTCCCAGCAAAACAAAAGACTTGTAATTGTGGAAGTGTTAGTTACTGCAATTACAAAACCACAACATGAATAATTGTATTTGAGAAATTCACTAAAAATACAAGCACAGTGCCTAATGATCTAAAAACCTGAACACCAAACATCAAATTGTATTTAAGACCAGACTTCTGTAGTTCAATATTTTAAGGTTAAGTGAGAATCCAAGTGATTTAAGAACATAAAGTGCTTGTCATATATGTCATGCTTATCATATAGTACCTACAAAGCCATCTGAGATACCACCAATGCCCAGAACCCTTTTGAGCAGTACACATTTTAGATCAAAACATACACTGTTGAAAACAATATTAGAGTTTCTCCTTCAGTTAAGCAGATGATTCCAGTGAATTTTTAGAGAGGATCTGTCTCTGGGTATTGCTGAAACATTTCGCTTTTTCTTAAGAAAGGAAGAGCTTTACTCTGAGACTTCAAGATAAAAGGAAAAGTGATTCTCCAACATGTTTCTAGAGTCAGCAGATTGGACTGGCTAAACCAGAAACGATAAACAAGTAAGTCAACTCTGAATTCAATTTTCAAAACAGATAATACTGGTAATGAATAAAGGATAAACATAAACTGTGAGTGAGAAGATCTGAGAGAAGGTCCATTTAAAAACCATGATCTCTCCAGAGAAAGAGGATGAAAAAAGGAAGCAAACTAAGAAATTAATTTTTTTAAGAGAGCAAAACAGTGGGCTCATTATACACACCCAGTGTATGTGTGGGTTGTTACAAATTCCACGAGAGGAGGGAAGGACTCCCCTCAAACCCAAAATGCTGCAGCGTGCACAGTTGGACTTTTTCCTTTGCATCAGGAGATGGGAGAGTTTGGCATGTACCAGACTGCGTTTCAACTAGATCTGAACAGAAAAACTGCATAACCTCAGATTAGCTACCCCACTCTCAAAGAGATGCAGAGTATAGACTCTCCTGAGCACAGACTTTCACCCACAGGCTACAAACTGCAGAAGGCTGATTTCTACCTTTGCCCCCCTGTCATTTGCAGGCAGAGATTTGTAGGCCACCCCAAATCACAAGATGAAGCATAAGAAATTCAAAACAGAAATGACATTCACAGAACAGATTGAGAGGTCATTAGAGGACAAGGCTATGAAGATCTGTGTTACCCTTGGGAATCTGAACCTTCACTTAACTTTGCCATTCTAATTTATGCTCCTTGGTCTGAAACTATAGTGAATTATTCAAATATTTTTATCTCTACCAACAACTACCAAAAAGTATAATAAAAGGCTATCACAACAAACACTATAAGTTTACATTCCAAATTCCAGAGCCATCAGATTTGATGATCAAAAATTAGATAAATTTCCAAGACAACCCACACTAACGCTTTACTTCTCCTTCCTTCCCATCCAAACCAATAACACAAGCCTTGAAATGGCCAATCTGCACAGCTCTGGAAGTAATAAGTAACGTGGTTTTCATCATGTTACAAATACTTCAATTTTCCCAAATACTCATACATTTTTTTTTGCAGTACTGTTTGTTTCAGTTAGTAAAAAGATCATTTAGTCCAACCCTCCTACCATGGACACCTTCCACTAGACCAGGTTGCTCAAACCCCATCCAACATGGTCTTGAATACTTGCAATAAGGAAGTCTCCACACTTCTCTACACAGTTGTTCCAGTGTCTCACCCTCGCTATAAAAAAAAATCTCTATATCCAAGTCAACCACACCTCAAAGTTATTACTGAGAAATGGAAACACATCTAAATTTCAAAATATTTCTTTAGTACAAAACAAAGTATCTTGTGTTTGGCAAAAGAGAGGATCTAGTTCTGTTGATAAAGAACAGAAAGTAAAATGACGTCAAATTATATGAGAAATTTCTTTCATTTGAACATTAACTTAGAGATGCATTTACTTAGCAAAGAGGTCAACTTTCTGAGGCTATGGCAAGAAATGGGCTCTAACACTGAGTAAAGGAAAAATAAAGTTTATTATGTAAGACAGGAACACTCCACTTTAGAAAGCTCTACAATTTGTAGTTGAACCTTTCCAATATCAGTAGCAGCAGTATCAGTTCTGTATAAAGCAGAAATTTTGGATCAGAGGACTGGTGTTTGATAATGGAAATGCTGATGTCTCGAAATTATACAGTGTACTAAACCTAAGCAGGGAGTATAAAAGATTGATATCTGAACTTTTTTCTTCTTTCTATATTCCATTTATAAAAGTATTATTTAACAGTACTTATGCATTGGAGTTTGAAAACTTTCCAATTAAAGATATGGAGGAACCTGTAATAGGAGGCTGAGTAAAAGAGGACAAAGACTTTTGTTTGGGTGTTTCCTCAAAATGCAGCAGAGACTGCTACACCAACACTGGAACATCCTCTTCAGAAGTTCTGCAGAACAGCTTTTGTTCTCACATCTTAGATCTTTTCCAGAAGATCCTGTGACTTATACTAAAAACTTCTGCAGTATGAAACCATCACATTACTATCACTGTGCTTAAAAAATGTTTCTGCAAAGATTCAAGCTACACTTAAAAGTAAGGACGACACACTGAGCAGAACAAAAAGAGATTAATTGCCAGAAGAAAAAGTGTATGTCAGCTTTTTTTTGCAAAAATTGAAGTTATTCCATCTTATCTAAGGAAAACTAATACTGAATTAAGAAGGAAATATATAATTATATTTGCCTGTCAGACAATTTATCTTGCCATTAAGTACGGTTAAGCCACTTTGCCTTACCATTAGATGTCAGTACAGTCTAAGAGAAACCGTACAGGGAGCTTCAAGATCAAAAAATTAATCACAAAAATGAAGCCATTACCGAATTAGACACCAAATGCATGTTAGTAGCATGTTAGCTACTCAGAAAAGGACTAAAACGCCAAACATTCTAATGACATTACCTAAATCTAAGGTGAATCTATCTCAAAAAGATGGAGGACTAGAAAAAGTGGCTGAACAGGCAGTAAGCACAGTCCAAGGCTTGCTGAAAAACTCCCCCAGCCTGAAGACAACATGACTGAGTGGAGTACAACAAAGGCATATAAAACACACTCCAGGTCTCAGCTCAACGTCTGGGGAGCACACAGTGAAATAGCAAGCCAGAATATTAAAAACAACAGGAAGCTTTGTCATGGAGTAGGTAATTAAATTGTAACATCTGGTGTCACAGGTATTGTGGATGCCAAAACCTTAAGTGGTTCTTAAAAGGGATAAGACAAGTTTATGGAAAACACATCAGTGGCCACTGATAATAACAGCCACAGCCGCAACCCAGGTCAGAAATCCATAAGCTGGTAAATACCAAAGGCAGGGAAAATGTCAGCACATGCTTTGTTCTCACAGTGAGCAATGACTGCACTGTGTTCCACTGACCAAATGTCTGTTTAGTTCAGCATCCAGCATTTGCCAAGAAATGAGGTGCTGCATTAAAAGAGTAAGAGCAGAACAAACAGGATACTTCCTTCAAGCCCCCACCAGCAGCCACTTCTGGAGCCAGAACATGAGAGGGATGGAGCTGCAGCCCCTTCGACACATGGGCCCCCCTTACATCCTTAGGAAATGCAGAGACACACTACAAAATGCACTGATCCAGCCACATGGGAAGTGAGGTCCGCAGCTCACAGGGATGCACAAAAAACATCCTCAGACAAAACAAAACTGAAACAGTTACTACCTTTTAGTACTTCTAACAGGTTAATACTAACACACGCCCAAAAGGTACTGCTGGAATCATCAAACTGACCATCTCTCCAATGTAAAGCCTAAGAGACATCTTGAAAATCATCATCATAATTTAAAAACTGCCAGTGCCATAGACTCCACCCTACTACATGGAAAGCTTTTCCAGCAGTAATGTCCTTTACTACTGGCTGGGTTTCCTTGGCTTAAACTTCCAATTATTAGACTGTCTTGCAGCTTTGTCTAGCAGACAGAACTCCCTGATGTTCTTTGCACAGGTACCTGTTAGGTATCCCCAAGCCATTGGTGATATCACTCTTGGTCTACTTGTAGACGAGACCAAGCTCCTTGATACTCTCCTAAGAAGTCAAATTTCTGATCCTAAATTGTGTCAAGTCTGTGCATCCTTAAATTCAAGAGCAAGTCACTGAAATACTGGTTAGTGAGTGCTGGAACGACACAAACTTGTAACTGCAGGAGCAGTTACATCAATAGCCAAAGCAGAAGAACTTTTACCACTCTCTTTCGTAGTCCTTGAATACATTCAGGGACCACATGTGAGATTGAAAGACTTTGCACTCAATTCAGCAGCTTTTTCATTGCCAGCGCAAAGCCAGTTATTTTTAGGATGAGGTTCTCTGCCCCAGCAATACAGCCAACAGTGTCTCCTTCTGTATTTATGACCCAAAATTTGAATACAATTTCACAGAATCATCCAGGTTGGAAGAGAACTTCGATATCATCAGCACTTTTTTCCTCTATTTATGAGTGAAGGTGTTTTTTCCTGTTGATAAAATGTTCAAAATAAGGCAAAGAACACCCCTTGTCAGCACACCACTAAAACCAAGGCTTATTGGCTTTTGACATATTGTCCACTATTTTTTTATACTGTGAATTCCCTTTTGGACGATTCTATCTTTTTAATTACTTCAGCACTAAATAAAATGCCTTCCAAAATTTAGTTTACTAATTTGATAACGTAAGCCCTTATTTTCATGGCATAGGATTGTAAAATGGCCTTTTTGACAGGGAATATAGTGAAAACAGTAGAAGAGGTTGTGGTAGTAATTCTGTCATTAGAAGCTTTTTATGAGGTATTTGTCTTCACCATAAGGGTTTTTTTCCCAGAGCTTTTTTTTTTTTCCCTTAGCAGCATTCTCTCTCAATTATACATCTGTCCACAAGCCAAAAATTACTCACTGCTGAAAATGAATTACTGCAGATGTGTATGACTACAGACAGATGGGAAGCATCTCTGCTATCTCAGATTTCTAGGTCATGAATAAAACTTCATTGAAGAACTCAAGCTATTAGAAAATTATTAAAGGCAAGCAACCTAAGACACGTACATTTTAAGTAAAATGGAAATGATTTCTTTAGTGTCAGAAAACACTCACTCATTGAGCAATATTACAGCTATGATTCTCACCAAACAGTATCTCTAAAAACTTCCATTTCAGGAATTCAGCACAGGAATCTTCTTCAGGAAGACCAGCACTGTAACAAACCTCAGTCTTAGTCATGAATAGATTTAAAGGAAGGAAAATTAAGCAACTGGTGTGGTCTAACATCATGAACCTGATTCACTCACATGTTGAATTCCTGGCTTTGCCTCCTAGTCTCCTGACCTGAGGAATTCAACCTAATGGGTGCATCCTTCACTTCACCCAGTGCTGCTTTGGTTTGTAAAGCAATACAGACCCAGAGCCCAGAGATCCTGTCACAATACCGCCTTACAAAGTACTTTGGAACCTCACAATGAAAACCATCGAAAAATGCAAAAAATGTCCAACAAGTCAGTTGTTGGGTCAGTGTTAATCACTTCTGTATTTTTCAAAGTCTGAAAAGAAAGAAAATTACATTGAAAGAAGATCAATCTCCGCTAATTTTTTTTTCTGAACAGCCAGATGAGCTGGAAGCCTTCCCCCTTTTTGGAGATTCAGACAGAAGAGACAGCAACTGTGTAAATGAATGAAACACAATCTTAGGGATTTTGAGAGACAACAGGAGTGAAACTGAACTGCCTCTAATTCAAAACAGAAGATTATCATTATTTGAATCAGAAACTCAAATGAATAATATGTATTTTTTAATGCACCTGAGAAAGCATAACAGGATGCAAAGTATTAGTCAGCACTCATGACAATGAAAAGGCTAATGCCTTGGTTAATGAATTCTCTAAGAAAGGAAACAATTACTGGTGCATTTCATGAATCTCTTTTGCTAGAAAGGATTCAAATCACAGAGGAGAAAAGATTACTTTTAACCTTTTATTGATTTATTGACCTTTTTTTTTGTCTCCAAGAAAGACACAAACCCACATCAAAATGCCAGGCACATGGATTGCGTGCCTACTCTATGTGTGAAACTGGTTCATCTGTCACAGATCTACTATTAAAAGTAGCCAGAGATGTGCTTTACAGCTTTAAACTCCTGGTTAAAAAAACATACAATTGTGAATTGGAGAAGAAAGGGTGGGGAAAAAAGAGAGCTCTACTCCTAAAGTAAATAAGAAATTACATTTAAAGACATAGAGGTTAGAATTTAGTTACGGCTCATTAAGTTTAGACAAAGAACTGTGGGCCAAGTGTTTTTATCTCTTCACTCATATGTTGGATACTACAGGTCCAAAGGAAGCCTCTAAGTCGATGAGAGGCTTGGAGCACCTCTGCTATGGAGACAGGCTGAGAGAGCTGAGGGTCTCCTGCCTGGAGAAGAGAAGGCTCCAGGGGACACCGTGGAGCACCTTTCAGTACCTAAAGGGCTATGAGAGAGCTGGAGAGAGCTTTTGACAAGGTCAAGAGGGAATGGCTTCACACTGACAGAGAGCAGGGTTAGACTGGATATTAGAAAGAAATTCTTTAATGTGAGGGTGGTGATACATTGGAACAAGTTGCCCAGAGAAGCTGAGGATGCTCCCATCCCTGGAAGTGTTCCAGGCCAGGCTGGATGGGGCTTGGAGCAGCCTGGGCTAGTGGAAGGTGTCCCTGCTCATGGCAGGAGTTGGAACTGAGTGATCTTTAAGGCCCATCCCAACACAAAGCATTTTATGATTCTATGGATATGTGCATCCTTGCTGCTGTAAGAAAGAACATCAAGTACTGGGAAAACATTTTGAGATGGAATATTTTACTTTCCACTTGAAAAGTAAACTGTGTAATATTTAAATGTTATGACTGTGCATTATTTCTGCAATTTTACTTTTATACCTAGAAAATATTTTAGTGAAATAACTTTTTGCAGATAAGGCAAATACGATTCTTGGTCACATTTTTCATTTGCCCATGTTACTGCCCTGTGGCAACAACACAGAACCACAGCAGGATCAGTATCACAACACCACAAACTTCAGAATATAAATTTTTTTCCTATGGAAACCTAACATTGCATCTTTTAAAGATGTGCGCTGTAGCACTAGACTGGACACACCTGACATCCTCCATGAAGGCATCTTTAAGCTAAGTAGGTGTAAATTAATTTTGTAATATTTTGTGTTAACTAGAATATTCATTATAGATTTTAAGAAAGGAAGATTAACTATTTCACTCATTAACTACTACACATATAATTTTTGCTTAGTTACTAGAAGAAGAAGAAAGAAAAAAAAATAGGAAGCAAAAAACCTAATCATTTTGTATGATTAGACTGCCAGAGACTGTTTCCAGTTATGTTCTGGTTGAAAAAAAGAAAATACCAAGGATAAAGCTTTGGTGCTATAGCTCCTACTCTTCAGACTATGGCAACTCATTGCAGACAGAATAAAAGATACTTGCTCTGGATATTTATCTATTCCTTGCTGAGGTATCCAGGTAAAACAGAATTTTTTAGTAATACCTAAATTAAAAATGTATTTTTTTTTTAAATTGTACATTGCCATATATAGATTACGTGTTTGGGTTTGTTTTGTTTTGTTGGGTTTTTTAATGCATTACAAATGCAGGACCATTTCCTTCTCCCAATTTAATGAAAAGACAATTTCTATCACCTAAACATACTAAAATGGTAAAGATTAAGTGGATTTACTCTGCATGTTCCATAAATCAATATTTAAAATATTATAAATTATGAAAATTATACATGATCATTAATAATATTTAGCAATAGCAGTTCTACATTTCTTTTACATTTCTGAAATGTAAGTCTATGGATATCTGGTACATAAATTCTCTGGAAGTTTATGGAGTCAAAGGACCTAAATTTCTTTATGAGCAGGTATAACTACAACAAAAAGGATTTTTCAAGTGTACCACAAGATATTGGAAAAATGTCTTCCCTCCTGCAAAGCAAAAAAGGCAATTTAAGACAAGAGACCAAACAAGGGACAAGTTCCATTTACACCCTTTTATGTTTTAAGTTAAGCCATCTTTGTCAAGCTTTGCACCTTTACCCACAGTCCCATAAGCCACACAACAGTTTGGTTTTCAAGGGACCTTTAGAGACCATTCAGTCCAACCCCCTGCCCTTCCACACCTTGGACTACATGGGTTCACTCAAAGCCTCATCCAAACTTCCAATGACGGAGTATTCACAGTTTCTCAGTCACACTAAGATGTTGCATTTTATAGACACGAAACAGCTTGCAAGTGCTATAAATTGTTGCTGTGGAAGTCCCAACTATTAGAATATTTATTTGTCAAAACAGAAAATAACTACTGAAATCTACAAAATTCTACTACAAAAATGCCTACAAATTACCAGCTTATTTCCCACTGTGGCTCCCTCACCCTTGGACTCCTGGAAACAGCTATGCAGCCTTGAAGGCGTCACTGACCATCTTCCCACAATCACCTTTCATTCTCAACTAGAGAAATTGTTTAATTAGCAATTCTTCCCCCCACACTTTGGTGTCAATCTCCATCTCCTGACATGACATTTCATTAAGAAATTTCCAACCAACTATACTCCCATCTCACTCACAATAATACAGTGCACTTTCACACTTTGCTAAATTCTATACGCAATCTTCGTTGCAATTACAGGGATTGCTTATGTAGAAGATTAATGTTAGTGGCTGGGATATTGAATCCTTTAGCACAATTGAATGTGGGAAACAAAGAATTAAAAGTACAGTTAGACAGTCACATGCATCTGAAAGTGGCTGACAACTGTGTTTTATATAATATAATATATTGTAACCAATACTACTCATTTTCCAAACTGATTTTGTTTTGTCTATATTCATCATTTAAGCTCATCCACTCATTCTTTTATTCAGTAGGAACGTTAAGGAGAGAATTACAGTCCCTACAGGCTGCTTTGCTGATGTTCTACAAAACTTGCTTTCAGATACAGTTTTTGAACTGGATTTTCCTCTCTTCTGTTCACACAGTGCTGAGATGTCTCTCTCTAGAGAAAGGACCTTAAAAACCTGCAACCTGTATTCTTCATCTCTGCATTCTAAAGTTACGTTTAAAAGCTCTCAAACGTCACAGAGCAGCAGCTTGCTCAGTTTTTGAGACCCACTTCAATGCAACACTCCTTGGTCTTTCCTGTAAAACAATTCTGAAGTTTGCAGAGCAGGACAAACAGGCACTGAAATTATCAGGCAGGTGTGAGAAATCTTGGGAAGCTTCTTCATGCTCATGTCAGAATGCAAGATCCCTACATTATACACACCAATAACCTGGCATAGTTAAGTCAGTTCAAATTTATGAAACTTTTGTTTTATTCCAGAAGGGTTTCAGGACAACTAGATTCCTCACAGCATCTCAGTATCTTTCTGAGATGTAACTGTAAATTACCACAGTTTATACTCTCTATCTGGGAAGAGAACTCTCTGTGCAGCCAGATATTTTTAGTTTCCTTATTTGAACATATATGCTGGTTTGTATCTGTTACAGAAGAAAGATCAAGCAAGTGCACTTGGCAGCTGATCTGGAAAGTGATAAGACCGTAACAGTCTTTAATAGAAATTAATTTCAGTCCTACACTACACTAGGAAATAAATTTCCAGCCTATATTAATTGGAAGGTTAGTTCTTGATTATTTAGAATGCATCTGTTACTGAAGAGGGCAGTTTTAACATAGAAGTTTTAAACTGTTGTAAGTTCATAACATCTTGAAAATAAGGTCAAAGCTGTGAATATAATATTCCTTCAAGATCTAAGTAGAGACTTCAAAAAAAATTGTAAAAAGATCAGAAGTTAGACATGGACAAAATAGTTTGCATGCCTCAAGAATTGTGTTCCTTAATTCTAGAAGAAAGCTGGAGGTATGAGATGAGAAGCAGCATTGCACATTATGTGCAGCACCCAAGCCACCACTTCACATCCTCAAACCTCTTAACCCCTTATCAGGCAGATGAGTATAAATGAAGAATTATTCCTTGTGGGACTCTTCCTAGAGGAGATGAGGTGGTCAGACTGTGTCAGTATATACCGAATATGCTTCTTTAAGAAACCCTTGAACCATTTGACTGTATTGATCTCCTGTCAGAGAGAAGAATGACATTTCTCGCCTATGAGAATGTCACACTGTCACCAAGAACCAGAGGAGACATCCACTCGCCACCCATCAGTGAGTCCCTCACTAGTGGCCTGTGCTGCTCTCCAAGGCGCACTCTGCCACAGTGCTGACTTTTAAAAAGGTCTAGATAAAAATTTACATAAAGTAGATCAAGTTCCCATTGATTTCTGGTATACTATGAGCTCTTCCAGTAATGTCAAATGAATGATATTTGGCTGGAATCAGAGCACCTGGAGAAAAACAGGGGTTTGCAGTCTTCCATCCAGGAGGAAAAATAGAAGTCTTCCAGGAAAACCTCACTGTGCTACTTTTAATTATCAGCAGTACAAGTTATGAATAACTCTTCCACTGGTCAACTACTCCAAAAGTACCACTCAAAGGGTGTTCATCAGAAGATCTGCAGGAATCACTGTGCAAAATTGCTGCTCTTGGAATCTGCTTTCATAGCTGGGAAACCTTAGTATTTCATGTTTTTCTTACTTTTGGAGCATCACAATACTTGCTGTCCTATCTTCTTTGCACCACAACTTCCTCACCTCCTCCTCAAAATAACTCCTGAACTGTGCATGGTATTGCTTATTTCTGCTTGATCCTTCACAGCTCTTAGCTACACTATGAGGGAAGGAAAGCTCCTAAGTCCAGCAGACTGTCTGGGTTATTCCCTCAGTTACATAAGAACTCAGTGAAACTTGGGCTCTCCTTTTGAACACGGGTGCCTGTATGGAAGACACTCAGTACCAATTGTCTCTTACCCTTTCTTTCCATAGCATTAGCATCTCCACTGAAATACTTAAAACTGTTTCAAATGTTAGACCCTAAATAGCCAAATGATATTATTGTCCTGTCTTCCAAAAACAAAGGAGACAAAACCAAAAAATCCACTTTTCTAAACAGCAAATTCAAAACAAACTTCAAAAGAGACAATCCTGGTGTTCCTTAGAAAACAAAAACTAGGAGATGCTAGTTTAACTAAGAAACAAAGTATTTTCCTCTACAGTCTGAAGTCAGGTTGCAGCAACTTTACTAAACCATATCCAAACTATAGTTAGAATAGCAGCAATGCCAAAAATACCCAGTAAGAGATGCCCCTACTCTAAAAGTAAGCAAGTAGGCAACAAAAGAAGTCATTGTTTTCAAAAAGACTCTTAAAACAAGTAGACTTAAAGCAAAAGCTAACAGTGGTCTACAACATGACCATAGCATTTTCATATGAGAACCAAGAATGCAAACTACAACTTAAATGGTCTCATTATAAACACCATAATTTTTATGTTTAATTTATTGTACATAAACGGATTTTAAACAAGGTAAAATATAGTAATTATGGAATCTGCATATGTGGAAAAAACATGAGAACCAGGGCCCAAGTAATATTCCTCTTGCTTTGGTTGCTGGTATTATTTCTTCAGAAGTAGTTCAAAGACTGCCCCAGAATATAAAGACCCTGCAACCTTTTCTTGAATATTTGAGTAACAGCTCTCTCTATACATAATTAGATTTGAAAACATAAAAGTCTTTGCTTGAATAAATAACATCAGAAGTTCAAGACTCCAAGATGAGTATATTTGCAATTATATTACAGTTCAAAAGCAAATAAAAAATTGTTCCCTGAAAAATCAAGTCTTAAAATAGACCGAAGTACAACATGTGCTTTTGTTTTATCTGAGTGTTGCATATCTGGACTGAGATTGTTAGCTTCTCTATGTCAAGATCTAGATGAAAATTATCTGCATAAAGGGAGTAAAATGTCAAATTCTGAATATCTGACAATTCTACAACAGATGGCCTTAAATATTAGTGATTCATTTGTTGCTGGCATTAGGTCAGTTCTTTACTTGTTAATTAAGGACCTAAATTTTGAACTATTATTTTGTTACAAAATGCCCATCGGGCAAAAAAACCCTTAGAAAACACATGACTGAAGATTTCAGAAAGCTTGCTCTCTGTTTGTGCTAGAACTTCCATTCTGGCTGATTAATAAAATTCCAGGTTGGAAAAAAACCTCTACTCCCAGTTGTTTTAATAAGACCCAGATCTTGCTTTTAGTAAATACTGGCAGCATGCAGGTGCAGAAATGCTCAACCCTATCCATTTCGCCCCATGTGAGGATGTATTTTACAGTTTAAGATGCTCAGATAGCAAATGTTCAGCCTCTTTCTTCCAGAGGGCACAGTCTGGCTTTGGAAAGCAATTCACAGGAGGGGTGACAAGAGGCATTTATTTTTGCTCTGCAAAGGAATATCCAGAGTCAGTCCTCCTCCACCACAAATTGGAGCTTGTTGAGAGTTCACTCATCATTTGTATCTTAAAGCTGAGTTTGTCCTTCTCCTTCAGACAGGACCTGCCTCTCCCTGTATGTCATGGCTGAATCTCCCTATCTCCTCTTCCCTCTCGCAGCTCAAAACACAACACTTAATCTTGTCTAACTTTCAAGTCCACCACAAATTTCCCCAAGATGTTCAAGGCAGCTTTAGCACCCAGAGAAATGGCCCTGTCACACATCCACATCCTGTCTTGGGAATGGTCCCAGCAAGGAGGTGAAGGAGCACCGTGCAGCTTTACACACAAACATATGCTTGCACTGGAATCAACTGAAGAAAAGTAAAATGCCTGAAAGAGATAAAATTCAGTAGTGCAATTGCTCATTCTAAATTGTATTGAAGTTATAGGATAACTGAGGAAAACCAATTATCAGGTAATAGCTACACCACAACAATGACAACAACCTCTTTCCTTGATGTTTTCCTTCCATTGGTTTCTCCTCTGTGTGGAAATATATTCCCCAAATCACTTCCTGTAAGCCAGCCTAGATTCCCATTCGTGATGAGACCCTGACCAGCAGTTACAACTGGGTGCAATTCCCCAAAGAACCTGAAACTAAAGCTTGTTCCCTCCTGAAGCATCAGTTTGTTATCTGATGCTTTGAAATCTATATGCGAGAGCTCATAATATTGGTTGGCAATTATACAGTTGGGTATTTATAAACTCTCAAAATATTACCATATGTTAGAAAGCAAAAATTATATATCAGTAAATAAACTTTCCCCTTCCATTAGATGCACATTCCCTGAGAAAAAAAAAAAAATAGACAGTAATCAGCCTTGACAATACATATTTAAATGTAAGATAAGATTACTGTTTTTAAAAAATAGAAATGAAATTTTGCCTAAGTATGTGATTGTGAAGTATTTCTATGCAATGACAGATTGAACAGTAGCTAGAAGATGCATTTCAAAGAAACAGAAATATTAAGCTTAGAAATCTAACTTTTATAATTTCTTTACAACTACCCAAACACTGCTCTGAAATACCATGGAACATTGATTTGCTTTTAAATAGTAGAGATATCTTTGACTTCTGAAAAGGCAAACACAGCAAACTTCAGACCTTTTAAACTAAGCATTGACAAGTATTTCACTTCATTTATAAGTTACACTTATAAAAATGTTTTATTTAAATGGCCAGTAAGTAAAACAATCAGCTTTTTAGAATGTGCCCTTTTGAAATAAATCCTTCTTGACACATTTCATTTTGGTTTCCATCCATGTAGAAGCAGTTATCTAATGTTTAACATAAGCTATCGACGCAATTCTGGAAGTTACACTGGTCAGACTTGGCAGTGGATAAAATTGCTGTTTCTTTGCTTTTTGTTTGATGTTTGATGGCCATTTCTAACTTGCTCTGCTCGCCCCAGAGGGCACAGCTGGAGAAGTGCACAGCACAAACACAACAGGCTCAGACAGCAGCAAAGCATCTGCCACTGTTCCCAAAGTGAATCACTTGACCCATTCTAATTCTTAATTCTCTATTGCTTATTAAAAGTAGCAAATTTGACATCACTGAAAAAAAAACCAACAGGAAATTAAGAACCATTAAAACATCCTATAATCCTGAGAACAAATGGCTGCCTATGGATCCAGTGAGCAATTTTTGATCACGGGGGTGGGATGCTTTTTACTGCATATCCCAAGGACTTAAAGAGCAACGCCATAAATTAATAATAGTGAATCTAATAGTGAGTCTATAAAGGATGAATTGATACTGACATCTTGGATATTATTACAGTAAATGACAGATTAATGGACAAAGGCACGAGATCCCAAAAGTGGTCCTAGATATTTAATTACTAGGAAGTAACCAATAATCATATTAATTAACACAGTTAAAAATCCCATCGAGCAGTAAATGATTTCAAAGGAAATTTTGGCTATAACAATGACAAGTTAAGTAATAACTTAGGCCAATGCCAGCACAGAAGAAATGAATTAATGATCCCCATAGAAAGTTTTATTTTACTGAGATCAATATCTGACCCCTATTATACACTAAAAGCCATGCCTAAAACCAATTATAAGAACTATTGTTGGTACTCTCAATTACAAAGAAATTTTCTTCTCGATTGCCATTCCATCAAAATTAAATACATAATATGGAACTCAATGCATCTTTCTGGCATCTCAAGAGCAATCAGAGCTATTGATATTCAAACATTTTATTAAAAAATGTAACTGCAAGTCTTCAGTGCTCAATTTCCTGGATTATAAAAAAAAATCAAAGCATTTCACACCAATATATATTTCTAAATGCAACATATTGTTATCATTTCTACGTGAATCATGGAATGGCTTGGAAAGGGTTGAAAATGACCTTAGAGAGGTCCATCTCATTCCCAAACCCTACCATGGGCAGGGACACCTTCCACCAGACCAGGCTGCTCAGGACCCTGTCCAACCTGGCCTTGAACATTTCCAGGGATGGGGCAGCCACAGCTTCTCTGGGCAGCCTGTGCCTCACCACCCTTACAGTAAACAATTTCTTCCTAATCTCTAACTTAAATTTCCCTGCTTTCAGTTTGAATCCATTACTCTTTGTCCTATTACTACAGTTCCTGATCAATGAACATCAATAAGAAGACTGATTTATCACTGCACAGGAAAAAAAAAATGTTGTGAACTGTGATTTTACATTATTAAAAATATATTTTGAAAATAGAAACCCTTTCAGACTTGGCTTTCATCAAATGTAACAAGCACTCCATGCAAAATAAAGGGTTTTGTGATGAAGTGAACCTTTTTAAAATAAAGGCGTATATTGAGTCTCTACCTTTATGAAACAAAAGGAAGAATTTCTTCACTTAAAGCGTGGTCAGACACTGGGAAGTCCAGGGAAGAGGTGGAATCACCATCTCTGGAAGTACTCAAAAGACATGTGGGTGTGGCACCTGGGGATATTAGTGGTAACATGGCTGTGCTGGGTTGGACTCAATGATCTTTAGAGGTCTTTTACAACCTTAATGCTTCTACAAATTTTAGAGGTTATACTTTTTATACATATAAAATCTATTTATCCTCTATAAATCCTTTTCGGCAATAAAACATTTGTATTCCAATTCTGCCCACTGTCTTTGCTCAGATCACATCGTGCTTGTGCACAAATCCTGCTTGTGAACGATACCAGGCAGCAACAAGGATAAATTGTCACATATCAATCAAACATCACATAAAAAGGCAGTTAAACTGACAAAATATGACCTGAATGATGGAATACTCAATTAAAAATCAAGAACTAATGGAAACAAGATTCTTGACTAACTTGACTTCCCTTATGTTTGCCACAGTCTAAAAGCAGGCTGTTATTGCATTAGTCTAAAATAATCTAGCTTTATATTTATTTTATATATGTGTGTATATAACAGTCTAAATCTTCAAATATCTTCATTAAAATTTCCTACTGTGCTAATGCAATAGGCATTTTTTACAAACTTACTGGTTATTCAGATCCAGAGTCATTCTAATTTTGATGTTAGACTAGTTGACTCATATGTTCATTCAAACATATTCAAGTTTTCAGAGTTATTCCTGCTACTCATGAGAGACAGGACAGGAAAAAAAATCCACAAACAAAAGCAAATAACAAATACCTGCTTTTCAAGACCATATTCAATTTGTACTACTTACACTACTGTTTTCCTTCAGTGAGAAATTCTCTTAAAAGCTTAATTTTTTAACCAAGTTTTTTTTCAGGAATAGAAATATAGCTTCCAGAAATTATTTGAGGAACAACTATTAATCTCTTTAGTACTGGAAAGTGTAGTTATAAACTAGACATTAACCTGCAAATACACCTGGCAATCATTATGGAAATAAGTGAGCATTTAAGTAGCACATCCCTTAACAGAAAGACGTAAATAATGAATACAGAATTAATGGAAAAGTTCTCCAGTTCCATTGCAAAATTGAAATTTAAACCAAAGGCAAAGTTATAATGAATTTTTGAAAAAGACTTTCCTACAGCAAGATCATTAATTGCTTTCAAGTTTTTTTAAATGGACAAAAGAATAAAGCATCCATATAAAATATAACTGTAAAAATCCTATGTTATCAAAAGAAATGTGTAGTAATTCATCTAGACAGTTCTCACTCTAATGCCACTGCATGATTACTGAGGTTAAAAAATGGGATCATGAAATAAAGAAGATTAATTTCTCAGAAGTTTTTACAGCTGAAAATGGACACTTTAGATTAACTACAAAGACAAGAAATCTAGGCCCTACAAGGACGAGAAATTCAGACCATCTGTATTACATCAAATATTACTTTGTGCATAATTCTTGGCTTTTCATGAAACTCTGACCCTTAAAAACATCCTTTTTGTTTAAAGCTTTAAAGACTACAGCTGTTCTTATTACTGGTTTTGGAAATCACTGCTCAAAACCTTTAAAATGGAACATATCTGAAAAGACTCAGCAAACCTGATATTTACCAAAAAAGCTTATAACTAAAGTAAACTTTCAAAATTTTGAAGATGAAAATAGCAAGAACAAATAAACAGTACAAACGCAACTAGCTTAAGAAAACTTCAGGAAGAAACTATGAAATATGGAGAAATGATTTAAAGAATATATACTGGTTATTAGTGAATATTGAAATATAAGGCACAGTAGGCTTTTCTCCCCTGAAAATAAAAAGAAGGATCTGTATACTGGATTTGAATTTATCACACCTGCTGATTACTCTGAAAGTTAAATTAGAATGAACCATTCACGATTCCAAAATAACTCGGAATAACCAGTAATAAAATTACAGTAGGAAAGTGTTGGCATTCATTTAATTCATCTCTTCCAACCCTTTTACTGAAGTAGCAGAACAAAGTTATACACATCTATGTTCTACAAACAGCAGTAAAAAAAAATACACTGTATAGATTCTAAATAAGCACATGTATCAGAAAATAGAAAGGAATTTCTATAGCTACAAATCAGCAGCCTCCTCTCCTCCACGTGTTTTGTTTTAATTCTTCAGTATATAATGACAAATGTATGAGAGAGCATCTCTCATGGTTTTAAGACCTTAAAGAAGCTTGGCAATCAATGTATCCAGAGCGGTCTTGTATCAGTCCTTACAATAAAAATTATAGCAAATAGAATCAAAAGCAGAGCAGCTTTATTGCTCTGAGATTGCACCTGAGATAACCAGGGCAGAAATGTAAGAAGTAATCAGCAGACTAATAAGGCAAAATGGCTCAAAACCGTGCTCTGTGACACACTGCTACCATTCCCACAAGAAAGAACCAAGGTTTTAGTTATTAAACAATTGCCCACCTATTGCTACAGGTAGGCCCAAAGGTCTGCTGGCCAACCAGAGGCTGCAGGACTCCGCTGCACAGCCCAGAATAATGGAACTTCATACAACTCACAGCTGGCCTAGGCAATGTCCAGAACTACACCCTCAGCATTCTGGCAGCTACAGGAAAAACTCAGGAAGCAATCCAAGCAATTCGCTTTTATGTCATAAAATAACCTATGGAGTTTTGTATACCCAACGTGAACTATTACTTCAGGTCTGATCTGTCTTCCCAAGAGGCATGGAACACTTCTGGACTTCTTCATTTTTGACATTTATTTGATCTTCAAATCTCAAGTACATTTGTACAGCTCAAATACAATCTAACTAAAGTTCTTTAGACTACTCCTCTGGGAATGTTCCAATGAAATTCAGAAGTCTGCTGTCATAGAATCACAGAAGATTTGGATTTAAAAACCATCTCGTTCCAACCCTCCTGCCATGGGCAAGGACATCTTCCATTAGACCAGGTTGTGCAGAGATCTGTCCAACCTGGCCTTGAACACTTCCAGGAATGGGGCAGCCACAGCTCCTCTGGGCAACCTGTGCCAGGGCCTGCACACCCTCTGGGTGAAGATCCTTTCTAATATCCAACCTAAACCTTTCCTGACACAACTTCAGGCCATTTCCTCTTAGCACCTGCCATCTCAACCATACATATGCCTGTGTACCTGCACCTCATTCCTGGCAAGAGGTTAAGGAAAAGGTAAGATCAGCCAGTTTCCAGACCTCCCAGCACAGACCTAGAAGGCCTAGTCCTATATTTATAGCAAACAACAGCTTTAACAACAATATTCAAGCAGTATGATTTCTCAGAAAATTTGTGTAATGTCTTCTGCCAACCTGCTGCAAAAAATGAAAGGAATTGCTTCATGCCAGCTATGCTACAGCCTTGCCAGAGATAGTGAGCAAGTCTCCACAGAACTAAAAGCCAAATTTAGAAAAATTCAAAGAAAGTGAGTGGGTAGAAATATAGTGTACACCTCAATACAGAGCTCCCAGGAAGACAGTCAAGGAAGAGAATAGCTTTGGAAATAGGCAGGGAAGCCACAGATGGGCAATGGCAGCTCTTTGTGCAAAGCTGAGGCTTGAGAGGATGGAGCTTTGCCAGGCAATGGGGACACAGCTCTGCTGAGAGCTCGTGGGTGGAGATCAGAGGGCAGGCAAAGGAAGAGGATGTGATGGTGCTATTCTGCATGCCCCAAATGTCCTGTGGTCACTCTGAAACAACCTCCAGCCCAGCAAAACCAGCAATACCTTTCCTGCCCTGGAATGCCCTGCCACAACGCAGCTGAACATCTGCAGCCTCAAAATGAAGGTGCAGATGTGAACAGGTCACTGGGCAAACCACAAAGTCTTCCAGAAACACAACAGACTTCTCTTCCCAAAGTCCAAAATTCTAATTCAAAACATTAGGCATTCCCACCTTTGGGACAAAAAAGAAACCAAAAACCAACCAAAAAACCCCACCCTAAACACCACAAAGCTCAAATTACTTGCACCATACTTCTAGTTTTCAGGACTAAAATCTACATAAAACCTTACAAAATAAAATCTCAGAGGAAAAACAGCTTTACTAATTCATGAAAAATCATGATTGAGAGCACCTCCCTTCCTTTTTCTACCAGCAATGAGGCAGAACTGCATTCTAGAAATGTTCAGTAGAGTGGATTTTCAGGTGATCTCACATTTATTACACAAGCTTAAAGCAGAGCACCATACCTAACAAAATGAGATTCAAGTGATTCTGCCTGTATGCTTCTTATTCAGAATAATTTACAGTCAATTTACTTTCCAACTGTTTTAAAGTTTTTTGTCTGAAGAAGAAATCAGAGGAGAAAAGGGACTCAAAAAAGATATAAGTACAGGCACCACAGGACTCCCTGGTTTCACATCATCCAGCAAAGAGCTCTGAAGAATGTGACAGCCAGTCCTCTGATCTGTGATTCCTTGATGTCTCCTCCTAAAGCTCTTACTTCAGTTTCAAGTAACAAGATGAAGATGATACCTTTTCCCCAGTCCTTGAGTGCAAAACTAAAGTCCTTCAATAGACTAATACAAATGAAAGTAAAATTAGTCCCTTTGTAAAGACCTAAGACCTCAAATATTTAATAGAAAATAAACATTGTGTCAGTATCTACTAGCATTGATTTAAGCTTATTTGAACTGAGCAAAATCAAATATTAAGTTTTTGCTTCTTTGCTTTAAATGCATCTACATAAGAGCAAAGACATTTTATTTATATAGTTATCCCTCGAGAGAGAGTCCAAGTTATTTTTTTAAAGATGGTGAAACTTTGAACTTCAGATGCCTATATAAGATGCATTAAAAACACTTAAAGAAACATTTCTGTTCAAATACTAATGTGATAATACTCATATTGTCAACAAGGGAAACTGAATCTGCAAGGCATGAAAAACTTTGAAGGTCACCAGTTTAAAAATCTCAGTTTGATTATTCTACAATGATTAGAACTTTGCTTCCCCACAGCATAAATTGTCTCACTGTACAAAAAGAAAAAAAAGTAAGTAAAGCAGTAAAAAAAGGCCCTTACAGTTAGATATTGATTCTCTTAGAGTTGTTCCAAAGGACAGTGTTTCTTCTTGAAGACAAAATATAGACTGTCTTCTCTTCTAGTGACAGCCATACTAACTCAGCTGTCTTCTATTGAAAAACATGTCAGACTTGTGCCTGCTAGAACAGGGTTTTTTCCCCCAGAAAAGACCTAAGAAATGTATTTGTAATATTTGCAGTGATTTTTTTCCCTCCCTTTCAGAAAAAAGGGTTAGCCACATAGCCACATTTCATTTTTACCTTTTGTTCTATCTTCCTTCTCCTCAGTCCCATTCTCAGCTACAAACAATTGACAGCATCAGTTGTAACAGAAACACTAAAATGGGATTTTCTTCATTACTTCCCATTATAAAGTACAGTGTAGTGACAGTGAATATTGCTCACAACTGCACTGCACTCCAAAAATGCCTTTAGTACTTCCTTTTTGGCAAAGTAAACTGCACCTCTACATTAACAGATGTGTGTTTCTTAATTAAAAAAAAATATCCCAGCTATAGCAGTTAGTGATAGAAGCATTTTTAGCACACATATTATGTCCTCCTTGTCCAAATATAATTTATATTTGGTCTATGCTGCAAGAAAGCAAGACATTGCAGGGCTATTCTCAAACTAGCAAAGGCCTTTAAAACCAATGTTTAACTTCTGTGACTTGTTCAATCAACTCCAATTAAATCACTTGGTAAGAATGGATTACTCCCAGGAAGGAACACTGCAGATATTAACTCATTACACTTTTCAGGGAAAGTGAGATATTCCTGTATTTAGAAAATTTATAGAACACTGCAGTTAGTAACTGATTATAACTGTACATCACTGATAAAAACCTTAATGGATTAATAGCACCCATTTCAGATAAACACAATTTTTGATGGATGAACACAAAAAATTCAATTCTGGAGACATGTAGTTGTGTATATGCACCTAATAACCTATTACCAATTTGAAGTAAAGAGTAATTTAATAGACGTATTTCTGTTCAAGGCATCAGTTCCTTAAGTGTTTATTAGAATCATTCCAAGTATTTTTCTGTCTTATAGTTAGAACACACTAAATCGTTAAATTCAAAAGAAAAAAAATTACCAAAGATGTTTCCAGACACCCTTTGCATCCAGAAATTCCAGCCAAGATGACTTTAGACTTGTTCTTATTGTACCACCCGGAGACATGAAAGACCTGTTAAGTCATCTTAATAGAGAACTTGTCCCTGGGGTGTCTTCTGCAAGTGATACATTTCATTGACTCTGATAGTAAAAGGGTCATAAGCAGAAGCAACAAATATGCAATGTAGCACTGAATGTACATTCTGGATTTATTAGAGAAAATTGAAAGCATTGCAGCACCAAAACCTAATACACCATTAAATACAGCATAAAACACAATAAATACCTCTATACCTTACTTTTATTATATATTTTACGAATATTTTAAGCCACAGTACATTAAGCTATTTTACTCTCAGCATGAGGTTTTGGAGGTGATACACGAGAACTCCATCTTATTTCTCCTCTTCAGTATGTTCATATTTATATTTCATATGCAGTTTGTCACAACTTAATTTAAATAGCTGTTAAATAACTGTTAATCTGGTCCTAAAACCATTATATGCTTTTGCATCATATTCAAGAAATACAGTACTTAGAACATCCAAGTTGTTTTTCTGTGTACATATGTAAAAATATACAGATAAGACAGCAGTCAGTATACGTCATTGAAACTTATTATAGCAAAATGTAATAACATTTGTAGAAAGCATGAGATTCAGTGTTCAGTATGAAGAGCAAAGACCAATGTTGAGAAATGTTTCTTTTTTGTAAGTTGATAGGATAAACACACCCCTGGAACATTCCGTCCATGGCAGGAGACTAAAAAAAATAATGCCAAATTAGTTGTTCAATGCTGACAGAGTGAATGGGACTTTACCCAAAAAAACCTCACATGCATTAGAAAAACTCTGTCAAAAAACAAGCTTAGTACTACATCTTCTTTGTGAAGAATGCACCTCCATCTTCTAAATACACTCTGTTTGTCCTGTAAAAGGGGTTAGGCACTCTCACAGACACTGATGGACAAACAAAGCCACTTTTAAATGCAACTTTGGAAACACGGTACAAAAGGTGACCAAGAACTGAAAGTGCAAATCCTCCAAATGCCTGTTAGTCTGAAACCTCTTGGAAGTAAATGAAGTAAAAAAACTAGTAAAATGAACAAGAACTTTAAATATATATCCCAACACTGACTTCTCCCTGACAAAAGGCTCAGGATTCACAAGTTTCATCTCTAACAACAATAAAACAGAACAAATACAAGCAAAATCAGATCATACAAACTGGAAAAAAAGAAAAAACAACCACAACTCGAGCTGCCACTGGACTGTTGTATCTTTGGGAGCTTTTTTCACTTGTCTTCTCAGAGATATTAGATTGTGTCATGACCAAGTGGTGCAGCTTATATTGAGTTTAAAACAGCAGACAAAGATTAATGCAATACAGCAACCTTTATGAACTTACCAGCAGTATTAGGACTGGAACTGGAAATTCAGCAGACAAACATAACCACAAGGATGCCAATGCATCAACTACTGCATCCAGGAGGTCTTCACATGCACATTTTTTGTTTGGTTTTCGGGTTTTTTATACTACGTATGCTTTTAACTGAACTGCAGCATTTTTTATGGTTTAAAGAACTGGACTCAATTCAGTTCATTTTATTTTTCTCTGCTCATTCTGAAGCAAAATACTAGCCACTTCTAGATCAATGACTTATAAAAAACTTCAGATCTTTGCCTGTGATTAAGCTATTTCCATTTATATAGAAATATAAAGGTACAACAGACAAATTATGCAGAAAAAAAAACCACAGAGGCTTTAAAAAAATTTATCAAAATCAGTAAATTTTCAAGACTTTGAATCAGTAACACCTCACCTTTTGTCCTATAAGACAGAAAAAAGGTCACCAAAATAAGATCATGTAAATGTCTGCAAAAGTAAGCGCCTTCCTATGACACACCAAAATAAACCTTCTTCCCTATAACTATGTAGAAAATAACATCCTGATGACTTCTGTTAGCTGTTGCTACATTTTATGCTTCAAAAGCATTCATGAACTATTCAAAAAACCCTCATGTGGGAAAATGTAGCTGTTTTTCAGAACATCAGTACTAGGTTCCTATATATCTAAGCCAATTGATTTGATTCTTTACCGGCTATATAGATAAACACAAAAATAAACTATTTTGTGAACATTCTGCAGTTCCTCTGAGAGCAGCTGTTACTGTAAACATGTTTCGCTAGAGGCAAATTCTGTTCTTTCCCTTTTCATGTAATTCCTGCCTTCGTCTAATTTTCAAGGTTGCTTTAGTGAGAATAAAACAATAGGCAGCCAAGCCAGATAGCACTGTAGTTTAAGTTTTATAAAAGTGTTTCCCCACACAGTAATACACATTTTACACACCCAAATCTTCCAGCTCCTGAGAATGCAAAGTTTGAGTCAATTCTTGGGTTTGTTGTGGGTGGTTTTTTTCAGGGAAAGCTTTTACAAACCATCACAAACTGCAACACCACAGTTCAGAAGCTACTCAATACTAACATCCAGTTTTCTGCATGAGATTTTTGAATTGCTATATGAATTCTGCTTATTTCAGTTACAGTTTAGTTCATATAAATAATTTATCATCAAAACAAAGAAGAAATGTTCTAGCTGAATTTTCTAAATTCCCCTATAAAATCAAGGAAAAGACTTATACTGAAGGGGAACTTGTGCAAAAAAGAATTTAAAATGGCAGAGACATTACACACACAGAGTGATTATTTTAGCACTTCCTATTAGGACAATCATCTCACACAGAAGCACAAAGCAGATGAAGAAGAAGGTATTTATGCACCGTGCTTGACCAACCCAAATGCAAAAGACATGGGGCAGGACAAAGCCCCACATTTCGTAGCAGTCTCAGTTGGAAGGTGAGGGAGCAGGAGCTGCACCAAGGGGTCACACAGGTTGTAAAGTGGCTGCACCACTCAGAGATTAAATGAGATTGAATCAGTGGCTTGGCTGGTGGCACATAACAAGCCAAACAGTTACTAATGCTTGAAATCCTTATCAGCAAACCAACGGAAGAAACAGAACACATCTACAGCAAATCCAGTACAATACCAAGCTTGCAAAGGGGAGGATCGACATAACATAGAGATTCAGCTCAAAGGAACCGTGATAAACTAGGAGGCTGGGCCAGCAGAAGGGCACCAATAAGAAGTAGAAAATTGCACACCTGGGCCACAGAGACCCCATACCTCAGTACAGACAAAGAACAGACTGCAGCCCTGCTGGAAAGGTCCTGAAAGAGTCAGCTCAGGGAAAACAACCATCACAGAGCCAAGCCTATCTCAGCAGCAAACAGAAGAGGGTTCAAAAGCAAAGGTGCAGCTTGGGAGGGTCACACTGGTCTCACACCTTTTCCTCAAGGCACAGGCAGTGCAGCAGAGGAATATGCTGTCCAAAGAGATGGTAGAAGCTGCACCATGGAGATCTCTGAAATGAGGCAGGCAAAGCCAGAGCTGGCACAACCTCGTGCTGTCAAGAGCTCTGCTCTGATGGGGAAGCTGAACAAGATATCCTGCAGAAGTCCCTTAAACCCCACAGGTTTGAGATTCTAATCTGCAGAACCCTTTATAAAAACTCTTCCATAGCCTAAGACATTTTCTGTCAGCAAGGGTCTCTGTATTAGCCAAGAGAAGTCTCTTTTCACGTCGAATTTATCTACAGTAAGAGATTTTCTCATGCAAGTGCAATCAACCTCAGCTAAAACTAAACTTGTTAACCATTTCAAGTACGGTTACTGAGAAAAATGCCTCCAGGTTTCAGCTGTTAAGTAACTAATCTAAACCAATATTGCTATTGGGTGAAAGTAATGTTTGTGATAGTTGCTATGCTCAAGCAAAAAAAAGGAGCTGCAAATTTTCTGCATCCTCCCCTAAAGCTTCTGCCTGTGAGAAATGTTCAGCATTAACTGAAAGGCTGACCTTAGACTAATTGATTTACTGGCTCATGGCACAGCAAAATATCTCAGTCTCTTGAGGACAAACCTTGGCTGCAGGGTTGGAGAGTTTTTTTTGTTTTAGCTGAACACTAGTATGCATCTGTCTGGTAGGAAAGACAAAATTAAGTCTTGGTCACAGCAGACACCATCAACATTTCATTTGTGACACTGGAGCCAATTTTAGGCTCAGGCTTTTCAGGTGCTCACATTCAAGCATGGTCTAAACAACTCTGATTCCAAGGTTTGTAGTTCTATGTAAGTAAAAATCTAGTCCCAGCTAGAACAGACACTTCAATTTTTTCATTATGTGGGTTTTACTGATCTGCAAATACATTCCCTTCTCATAACCTCTGCCATCCTACTGTAAAGTTGGCTTAGCTTTTCAATGTTTCACCTCTTTCGCCCCCACTTCTCCACTACACTGAACACAAATTATAAGACTGCACTCGGAATACTTCTGCAAGACATCTCAATGACAACTACTGCCTCTAACTCAGTAGAAGGGAATTAACTTATGTTTTCCCAAACCATGGAAGCCAGACTCCACCAAAACACCTGTGGCATTTTCAAGCAAGCACCTCTGAGCTCTCTGCTGTGAGATGTCTCCCTCACACTTGAGACAAGCTCCCATACAAACATCAGCAAATTCATTTAGCTACAGTGGTTCATAACCTTGTACCAATTTAAACAAACTCTAGAGCACCTCAAATGCCCAAGTAGGCACCCTCAGAGATCAACTATTAAAACAGATGGTCCACAAGAAAAAAGGTAGAGAATGATTTAGCACGATCCACATTTTATACACAGCTTTACTTTACCTGAAGGATTAAACCCCATATCTCTCACCTACCAAAAGTGTTTAGGGAAAAGCAAGTCTAGAATAGGCTGTATTCCACCCATCTGGTTACATCTGAGACACAGCATAGGGGAGAATTCAAAGCTGAAAGGGGTGGGACAGAGAGTACAAGAGTCTTTTCTGTAAGAAAAAGGACACCCAGCTGAGACAGAGACCTCAGGTCTGGTTATCTGCTTCTGAATAAATGTCAATATTTTGTAGAAAGCATTCAAGGTATTAAAAAATAAGCAAATTTGTCAGTTCAACTTCCAAAGCAGGTTATTCAAGACGATTATACTGCTAAAGGTAAAGAGGCAGTGTTCACTTCCCAGCTTCACGGCACACAGACAATTACTGTAAAGCCAGCATTCCCACTGCCTTATTCTCAGGCTACAGAAATATTTCTCATAAAAGTATCCTACTAAGCCAGTAAACAAATACATGTTGCCACCTGCTAGAAACGGGAAACAACTGTTCACAGCACACTGTTCTGAGAGCAGTGCAAATCTGCTCATGTCATGTGTAGAAGCTGTAAACTGCTTGTCTAACTTGGCAAAGATAGTATTAGGGAAACTTTACAAGTCTCTGCACTTGTTTATGATGAGACATTAATTTATATCATTCCTGATTAGATCCATGTGAATACTTTTGATCTATAAATAAGACTCCCTGTTGAACTACATGAAGCTAATTCAAAACAAGACATTCTTTTGCTGGAATGTGAGCAGCTGTGCAGAAAATAATTGGGATTGCAAGTCAAGGACTTCTATTTCAAAGTATTCCCCATGTAAACATGTTTTTTGTTGTTCTACTCTACAATTCCTTATTGTATTTCTATTTACAGTATGATATTGTAACTCCTTGATGTCATTAGAGAAGAGTTGAAGGTAGAGAACCTTTCTTCTCTTTGCAGGGGAGCCCACCAGTGCTCCAGCCTCTCACAAATTATCTGTTTTATCACAGCCAGGATTAGAGCACAAAGCAATACAGTTTAAACTCACAGAATTCTATTACAGAACAATCATCATATGACTATAAAGAGCTTGAAAAAACAAACTCTTAAATGCACACAGTAGTGACCCTTGAAGCAGTTCTTACTATTTTCTCTCGCATCAGGTCTTTGGATGTACTTTATACCTAGTTTATAATCTCACTTTAATTTTCATTCCGTTCCTGAAACTCAGCCATCTGTTATGCCTGAATTGCTGTATCAGTCTATCTGTTATGCTTTCCAGCAACATAAATTTCTTACTTTGTCAAGTCTCAAACATGAATTACAATTTCTCCAGTGAATAAAGTAAAAATTAAATTTAAACTCTCAGCATGATCAAGCATCCTCCCACTGTCCAGATATGTGGGCACTGAAAACAGATTTGTCTTCAGAAGACATTAGAAAAAAAGAGCATTGAGAATGAGCATTTGCTTTCCTTGGCTGTAATCCTCTATTATTATGCCCCTTGGTAGCTTCCAGTTACAGCAGTTACACACCATAGAAAGTCAAAAGCTGAAATTAATTTTTCCCTAAACTTGTTGCTTGCAATAGGAAATGTGTTTAATAATTCTAAGTAGGAAGTTACAACTTTTATGGATAGACTTGCAGTTAGTCAAAAATATCCTATCCCCAAAAAAGTAGTTTAGGGTTACTTTTCAAAGCAGCAGCTGGATTGGTTCTTGAAAACTTCTTATCCAGAGAACATTCAGAGGCTGGCAAAACATCTGGTTAGCAGCAATAGCTCTGATTATCTCCAGCTTTCCAATTACTGGAAATCCAAGGCTTGACACTTGCACATCAGCCAGGTCAGGGGATGAACATCCCAGGCAGTGGTTACAGCCTTGAGCTTTGCTCACCCCCAACACAAAAGGGGCAGAAGCGCCACGTTTAAGAGCATGAGAATCAAAATTACAGTGAGATAACAGGAAATGGGGGCTAAAAGAATGAGAGCAAGCACAAAATTTGATTGTGGTTTTTACTCTCTCCTACTTAGTTTCACAGTTTTGTCATCAACTACAAAATCCTGTAAAAACATCTTAAACTGATTTTTGGTAAGCAATCAAGAGATAGCTCCCTGATAATGAAACATCTGGTTAAAATCACTTTACCACTGGCAATAGCAAAAACATTTAGTTATTTTAATTCTAGTTTTATATTGGTTAGTTTTTGGAAAACTCCCATATTTCACAGCTATGTATTAGGGAAGTAAGGGAATAAGGTGTTTCAAGACTTAATAAACACTTCATAGTCAACCAAAGAACCAGCAGTATTTTGCATAACTTATATTAAAATCAATGGTAAACTTACTGACTAGTAAAAAGCGTGGTTAGTACATGCATCCCAAATTCTCTTTTTAAGGCTTGTTCTAAGTGCCTTATCAATTACATTTTAGTGCACAGAAAATTTAATTGACACAATTAAATCAGATTAAATGAACATGATTAAGGGTGCAAAATCAGGCATGCCAAAGTTAGGAAACACTAAAATTAGAAAGTAACATGCTCTGCATTTTTCTAAATAAGAAGAAACCTTATGAGAGAAATCCCACCTTATTCCTCAAGAATTTGTTTATTGTACACTATTCAAATCCTGCTCCCAAAAAAGAACATCCTAATATGCTTTTCTCTGGCACTTTCAACTGTAATTCCTGAATACTCACACATTCATTTCTTTTCATAGAATATGTATTGTGAAGAAAGCATCTTTTCCAATCTGCAAAACAATGAAACTAAGGCACAAGAGGGTTAAGTTCAGAGGTATTAAATGACTTAAATAGCCAATATAATATTGCTAGACCTGACGTCTCAAATGGCATGATTCATATAGTCAAATATTCAAGCCCTGTCTTAAAGTACATCACACCATTCCAAAGATATGCTCAGTTGCAGCTCCTAGACTGATAAAAGAAGGTAATCTTCAAGTGTCTCCCTTCAATTCTCCCAGACAAGAGATTTCACTCTTCACTTGTACTGTTTGGTTTTTCACTACCCAACAAGTCAATATATCCCAAAGAACAAAAACAATACTAAGATAACCACAAAAATTACTGACTTCTGCTGACGTCGTGAGTTAAACTAGTTTGGCAAGCAGAAGATTTGATGTAAAGGAAGAAAAGTGACAGCTTCAGGAGCGGGAGTGGGATTTCCCCTCTTGGAGGCAATTGTTTGTTGGATCAGATCATCATGCCCAGCTGAATGACTGGCTCAAGAACAGACTGCCAAAGCTGGCAACTACCCCAGGAAAAAAAATAGCCATCACAAATCTTTCTAGCAGTGGAAGAACAGAAGAAACATCCATCTCGTTTTTCCAGAAAATGCCTTTTCTGACTTTAACTGATACCCACCATTGCCGGATCCTAAGGAACAGCTCTATGCAGGAAAAGTACCCACTTCCTGAAAACCACATTCCTGTTTTTGCAACATAAGGTAAAAGATCTCCTAAGTAATGACTTCTATTACCACAGTTTTGCACTGACCCATCTACACACCAGAGTGCTGGACTCCCACAACAGGCTGCAGAGAAATCAACACAAACAAGACATGACACCTCCAGCACACCGAATGAAGCAGAAATCCTGTTGACAACAGAATATATAGATAAATAATAAAAGATGTCATCATAGTGAACAGCATATTCATTTACCAAATTCTGAGGGTTTTACTCTGGAAGCCTCATAATTTATTTTAGTATGCACTATGCATTCAACCAAGCCCTCCAGCACCCTTTTTTAAATGGAAGGAACAAAAATTCTGTTATGCAGAATATTACTGATAGTGAAAAGTTTCATATGTGCCATAGCAGCTCTGCCACATGGACAGTGACAATGATGGACAGAGACTACAAAACAAACAGATATAAATTGTCTCTGGGCAACAAGACCAGGCCTTAGGGCTTCACTCCATAAATACTCCCAGCTATGCTGATGCAACTGTTCACAGGAATGCACAGTGCAACACAATGCTGAAATGTTTGCGTTTTTTAAATCAAAGAAAAAACAAACCATCAAATAAAAGACCACAAAAATCTCAACCACCTTTTAAGCACAGTGTACGTCATTAGTGAAGTTTATACAGCCAAAAGGAATTAGACTTCAATAGAGGAAAAGGGAGGAGGGAACATCAAACTGTATTTTCACATGTGACACATCAGAACTGTGTTCCATTTGTCCTGCCACCCTGAGTTTAATTTCCCCTGGACTCAATTCAGCACGTGATCTTCTCACTAGGAAAGGGAAGGGTTAAGTAACTGAATAATTCAGTAGTCCAATTATTTTCATTTTCAACTCCTCTGTTCTTATTTTGACAGCAATGTCATTTTAATGGACTACAGGTTCATAGCCCAAACCTCTTTAACTGACTTTCTGAGGCTTCTATTTGAATGCAGTGATTATTTTCAGGTTTTGATGAAAACACTTGGGGCAAATTCCAATAAACTAATAACCAGATAAAATTCTAAGTGCAATTTTCCCAAACTTCCAACAAGCACTGGAAAGCATGAATAACTGTCCTCCTCAAATCAATGTTCCTCAGTAGCAGATACACTTCATTCTTCTTACCCCCTTCTGAGATGGACAAAAACTTTCTCCATGGAATTCTTGAAAATATTGTAGAGATTTTTAATGCTACATGAAATTTTATTTAAATGCAAATTTTTAAGTTGCCTTTGTTTTTCATCTTTCCTTTACTTTTTTATTTGCATAAACATCCCACACTAATATAAAATTAACACTTGGCTAATACATTTGATGGATTTGTTAGTCACAAACTGCATGTTCCAACAATATTAAAATGACATTAATGAGAAAATTGCAAAGCTTCTTTTTAAATCAAACCGAGCCTTTTTCAGTTACTACTTTTCTAATAGCAAAATCCCTGACTGAGCTATATTACAAACAAAAGATGTTTGTTTGAAATACTGGAAGGAATTCTATTCTGCTGTTTCCATCTCTTTGTTCCACCTTTGGTATTGCAAATCACATCAGCTCCTATGCTCATGCCTGGCAATCAATAAAGAGTAGTCAAGTCTGTATAATTTTTGGCAGTTTGTTGTCACTTTACTGGCTGTAATTAAAATAACGAGCAATCAAATAGTAACTTAAGTATTGCAAATAAAATAAATTGTGAAATACACAACTTGTTAGCCAGCTTTTACAGACTCAAACATCCAAGGGCTTTTCCTATACACTAGGTACTACCAGAAGCAGAAAGTGTATTGCAAACTTTCACAAGCTGGTTTATTTAACTTCTCCATTCGGGTTGTGCTGAGCTGACTCTAACCAGCTCTCCCACCAGTCCCCAGTGAAAAGATCAAAAGGTCAGAGCTTCTACAATTCCATTTCTCATTTTCAAATACCTGAAGCTATTTTCTTGATTCTGTTTTAGCAAAAAATAATCCTCATATAGATAGATATAGAATATAGATATAGATATAGAATAATCCTCATATAGAGGTGTCACCATTGTAAATATCTCAAAGTGAGACATAAGTTCAAAAGAAATGAAAGCATTTTGTCAGATTCCTCTTATTCCCTCGTCTTTAAAAACAACTAATTCTTAAGGTTCCTAGTAGCAAATATTTGCACACTACAAATACTTAAAACTACAGAAAAGTTCTAGGATACTATTTAAAATACTCCTAATTTACTCAAAAAACCCACAAAAATATATTTATTAAAATGTATTTTCAAACTTGAATTTAAAGCACTTGGGAATTAAACAAATTTTAACTGCAGAAAGGAAATCTTTAACTTTTCTGAGAATCAGCAAACTTGGATCTGCAATTTTCCTGTATCAATAGATACATGGAGAATGAAAAACAAGGAATGTAAATTTATGAGTAATGCCAGTAACATGAGATACTCATTATTTTAAATTACAATATGTAAGCACGAAAGAGTCTGCAAATTCCTTTCCGACTTCTCTAGAAAAAAAACCATATAAACTATAATTTAAGATTTAATATCACAAATTTACTACTACAACACAGAGCTATTTTCTGGAACAGACCCAAAAGAAATGTAAAACACAGGACTCGATGGGAACTCCATTTTCAAGCAACAGGACCACTCAAGTCAATCTAGAGAACACTCTCTAAGAAGTGGAAAAAACAGGACACACCCTCAAAAGAACAAAAGATTAAGTGCCCAGATTCACTTCTGAACTTGACCAGACTTTTCCAGCAAGGAAAACCTACATGATTCCAGGGGAAGATACCAGATATTCTACTAATTTATTTGTATAGTTTCTTGGCTAAGTGATTCCACCTGTTTCAATATCCAGAAACATACTACAGACATTTAAAAGTAAGAAGCGGGGAAAAGAAAGATCTTAGAAGCTTTAGTAGCTTCTGTGGGCATAAATCAGGTTTAATTTAGAAACAACCAAACAAATCACAGTCCTTGCTATACTAACATGGCACATTCCAACAGCCTTGCTCTTGATTTTGAACCACATGAAGCACTGCCATGTTTCCATGGGCTGGTTCAGCAGCACAAAGCAGACAGTTCTTAAATCATCCAAAAGGAAGTTTCAAGAACTTGACACTGAGAAAGAGGCAGACAAAAAGAACCAGGTTTGAAAGTATAAAAAAAATTTCATTGCTATGGTAAAGCTCAAGAATTTATCTGTGAATCAGCCACTGAAAACAGTCTGGGAAATAGTCTTCTTAAACCTTTGGATTAAGGAACAGTTCAAATTGCACAGTCTAACAACACTTAAGTATTTCCACATCAAAAGTTGGGGTTTTTTTCCCTTAAAATAGCAAGGGAATGCAGTTTCATCCAGACACTTTTAAAACAAATCAGCTGCAAAAGAAAAAAAAATTAAGGTCCTTTGAGTACAAATTTGCAGTAGATAAAACCTTAAATAAAAAATACAGTTATTAGTGGTTGTGTGCTCTAATTAAAAATTCATTTGACCAATTTCATCAGACTATTTCTCCAGGTGGACCTCTCAAGATCCAGAGTAATTAAATCTCACTAAACACTCAGGATGTGAGAATAAAAGAAAAGTTACAGCATAACTTTGAATTGTCAGACATATGAGATGGCAAGAAAAATTCCATCTGCCCTGATATGGTAGGCAGAATTGTCCTTAAGGACAAACACATAAATCTAATCATCAAATTTGTGGGCACAGGTTTCAGGTAGAACAGTAAATACAGACATTCTTCTCAAGAGGCTCATTAGGTTTCCTCATTTGGTGTGACTAAGCCTATGCTGGGAGGACATTAAGGTTTTCTCATTAAATCTCTCATCTTTGGAGGGATGGGAGGGGAGAAAAGAGGACTCCAGGAGTGGACTCCATGAAAGGGTGCAAACAGTGAGAGGGGAACCTGACCCACGCAGCCCAATTCCCACTTGCCTGCTCTGGAAATTCAGCATCCAAATCAGTGCCTGGGTGGAAGGAGAAGGTCTGCAAATGCTTAGCTTTCATTGCCCAAGCAGCAATTGCATAATAACAACAGTAGGCCAAACAGCTCTGGAAGTCAAGAAGAAAATTCTTTAAAAACGCCACTTTCTGAGAAAACAATTCATGTGGAAGTATAGAACATAATGAACTCCCAAATGCTTCAGCAATATAGTCATGAATAAACCCATGAGGGCTGAATAAGCATTTACACAAATGCACTTAGTTCATAAAATAGCAGGCCACACCAGATTTTAAAAAAAAATAAACCCACAGGATGAAAATGTTCCTGAGCTGCATCTTATATCTTTATATCTTTAAAGCCAAATTGCGGAATAGGGAAAGCTGCTCTGAAGAGAGATTTTTTGAAAAGTGATGAAAACCAAAACTCAGATCGCACCAACTCACTGACTGGTGCTCCCAAACAGCTGCCTACTTGTGTCCTTGCACACCCTAAAATACCAGGAAGTATTAAAGAACACTTTAATTAAATGGACAGCTTGAATCTCTAACTGATAGCACATAGCACTCATAGTTTCATACTGGAAATTGGTTAAATATGGGAGTCATTGCCAACAGTTGACTGTCCCAGAACGCCTATGCCAAAAAACAAATAAAACATGCTGACAGTTATATCCCTTCATTAAAAAGCACAGTTAAAAAAAAAAAAGTGAGAGGTACTGAAACTTCTCATAGTTGTCCCGTTCTATTATTAAGTGCATAGAAAAAGTAACTGGAAGGGAGAGCTCAAGGTCACCTGGCCTGCTCCTTTGCCAAGCCCAGATCATCTTCCCTCAATCACACAGAGTTATCTAAACAGGAGATTATGGTCTCAGGTAATAGAGATTGTGTAGGATTTTTGGGCAGAGGACCCCGGAGTTTCTGTATCACGATGCTTAAAGAAACATCTGCTCGTTGAAGGGTAATAAAGTTCAACCTGCCTGTCTCTTGCTTTGATCCAAGTTCAGTATTTCTTGGTACTCTCCCACCATGTCTCTACAAATACCTCTTGCACACCTAAGAGCTGTTACATCAACCCTTAGCATACTTCTCTTCAGATTAAACTTTAATTAGTTCTTTTATTCCTCATTCCAAGTCAGGTTTTCCAAGATTTAAGTCTACATGACAATTTAATACAATTTAATCTAAAATTTAATTCAATTTAGTAGAATTTCATATCTTGCAATGAAATCTGGTGTAAAATGAAGTACTGTGAAACAAAAGATAAAATCTTGAAAGAATCCTAGAACACCACCACATCAAAGAAACATTTTTAAAAGCTGAATGTAAGAAACTAAAGGGTTTATTTGGTCTCAATATTTTAGCCAACCTCAGAATCAGTACAAGTGAAGTAATACAATTTTATCAGTAACTTTCACTGATAAAATCATGAGCAAACTGAAAAACCAGATGCTTTTTCTCATACAAATGTCACACTGGCAGATACCCCTCTTCTTGGATTGCTTGCCTTTCCTTTTCCTACAGTACTCCTACTGATGGAAAACAAATACCTATGAACAGTTTTGTCACCACCTCTACTGCTCCAGGACCACAATACATGACTGATGTGCAGCTCACACATCCCTCCCAACCCTGTATCATTCTGTTACTTCACAGAAAGACATTTCTATAATTGCAGATCCATTTCCATCTCAATATTAAACAAGCTATATTACAAAAACATCTGACCCAAATAAAAGCTGAAAGCAGCTGTTGTTTTTCCAAGATAATTCTTCCAGCAATCCATCATAGAAAAATAGAAAAATTCACAAAGTTTCTTTAGAGCAAAAGTGAATTTTTTTTTTTGTTATTTCCAAGCTTTAGGTCTTCAATATTGAAAGTCCAGTCTCTAAATAACATTATTGCATGTTCTAGCTCAGAAAAGGACTTTATGCCAGCCAGACTTTTATTAAAAACTACTTTTCTTAACACCTTAGTTAATTTCTCCCCAATATTCAGCTTTATATTTTTGGACACTAACAGGCAGAATCCAAAGTACACAAAATACACAAAGAACTAGAAGTAACAAACAAAAAAATCTAGTACACAAACTGAAAAGGAATACAAAAGAATCCTAAAGGCATTATCTTAATTTTGTCCTAGTAATCACTCAGCCATACCATTACTTACAACACCACATTTTTCTATCACCAGGATTATCCCCCTTACTGATTCCAATGGAAGTAGAAGGAGGAAACAATGTTCAGCTTTAAGAGGAACAAGCAATTATGGTACCAGTGATAGGTTTTAATATCCAACAGATGTTAACAAGGTTTTATACTGCTTGGCAGGGCTTTGCTGTGCTGTAAAGCTAAGGCCTAAGACAGAGGTGGTGGTTATTGCCTTACCTTTCAGGTCTATGTCATCTTTGTAGCTCATCCACCATAATCCAAATCCATTAAAGCCACATGAAACTATCAGAAGGCTACAAACACCAGATAAATGTGACTATCACCTTAACCTATGACTTGATCAGCATCAGATATAACAATAGTTTTATGTGACAAATTGAATCTAGAGCAATAAAAGCTTCTATGTCATCTTTAAATCACACATTTTCTTTCTGCTGTCTTGAAGTATGGAGATCTATAACTCATAAAAGCAGCAACCATTTTACCCAGGAGACACAAGCCCTGAGATATCAGAGTCTTGTTTTAATAAAAACTGCTGGAACACCCAAGGGTTCATCTGATTTTCTTCAGTGACCAAAGAAGAATCTAAGCATTCCCAACATCAATTCCTCACCAAAAAAGCATACTTCTTCACAGAAGTGTGCCTCTGCCTAAAGGGCATGCCCACAACTAACAACAGTACTAAAAATTATCTGGAATTAGAATTAATTGTGATGATTGTTTCAACATTATAAAATCAAGGAGGAGCCTTGTCCCCCAAAACCAGTTAGAGAAGGGAACAAATTCCCTTTCTCTTCCTCCTGACCTCACTTAAACACTTGAAGCAGAAAGTTGCTTAATAACGGGAATATCACTGCATAATTCTTAACCTGACTCTCAAGGATGCACAAGCCTACAATGAGGGTGCCACACTTTGAAAAACAGAGAACTGAGAACTGACAGCATCCCTCTTTTGCTTTTTCTGCTTTTACATATGAAATATTTAATAAACAAAGATGACTAAATTCAGTCTTCTTTCTATCTCATCTCTCCACACATCCTCCCCAAACCCAAATGAAGACTATTTTAAAATAAGTTTGGGTCAACACCAATTTTTTTAACACCTAATTGTGAGACACCCGTTATAACATCTTGTATTACACGATTGTGTCTAAAATGCTTTATTACATTATTGATCTTATAACACATGCACCTCCAAACAGTCTGCATAATGAAGTCTTTCTGTGTTTAGAAAAATAGTACCCTGTGAAATACAATACCATGAGTTTGGAAAGCAAAAATGAGCAGATACAAATGATTAGTAGTTTATTTCAAATCTTGCAATAGCAAATCCCCAGTCAAAAAGAACAGCAAAATGGAATCATGCCTACTTTGACAAACAGCAGTCATGAAAATAAGGTGGCAATTTCACACTCCCTCTTGCACTATAATCTAAGTGACTCTATCATATCCTCCCCAGGTAAGGGATTTACAAGGTATCAAAGAACCATCACTAATAAGGGAAAAGCAATGCAAAGAATGAATAGGGAAGGCTTCTCACTGGAGAGGATGTGGGTTGCATCAACTCTTGCCGTTTCAATGCATGATTTCTTTTCCAGGCTCGGTGAATTTTCTGCTCTGCTTGAATAGGTATTATGTCTTGGCAAATAATCCAACCCCGCATCACATGGAAGGATGAAGACTATAAATTGTAGAGTTTTAGCAACAAGTGCAGTTGGTGAAAAGATCCCAGATATTTTCTCTGCATAAGAGGACACATCATATAGATGATCACATGATGACAGAACTGGCTGTAGGACACTTTTTACTCTGAAGAAGAAAAATCCATTGCAGTTTACACTTTGAGCAGGATACAGACATTGATGAGTCTGACAGTTTTCTCAACAGTATGACAAAAAGAAAGGTAAATATTTTTGAGACCACTGTCATCAACTTTCCTGCAGTCTCTTAGTCCCTCAGAGCCCACAAAAGTCTTTCACTACAACCAGCTCAGCCCATCACTGCAATTTTGCTGTTTGTTCAAGTACCCCCACTATTCATCAGCACTACAGGTCAGGTTTGCAGAGAACTTTCTCTTCACTCTCACAGTTCCATAACTACTGCTTGTGTGAATCCAGCTTTTGTTTCCTGTTTCATGCCCTGACAGACTCCTCAGGATACGCTTCCTCCCCCCCATATTGACACAGGGTCCGATAGAAAACTGGTCTATAACTTGGTTTAATAAGGCACTAGAACCAGGCTGGGTAAACTAATCTCCCAGAGAGTTCTACCACACATTATTGAAAAGAGAAAACTTTCAAGATCCCTTTTTTGGATTGTACCAGGATCTCTGAAAACTCAAACAATGGAAGCTTTTGGCTTGTCAATTCAAATTTCAGATTCTTGTTGCATCTGGGTTTTGCAATTGGCAACATGACAAATTCTTTTCCCACACAAGAACTGTAGCAGGAATTCCCCCTGATGTTTGTTTAGCATAACCTTCCCAATTACCCAAGAGTCAGTGTTGAAGAGGAAAACCTCCATCACTGAGTGTGCTTTGGGACATGCAACTGCCAACTGCCGTGGATGTTTGTCTTGGACAATGCAAAATACTTTTGGTTGAATGTCATGTTATTTATTTTGGTAGCATAACTAAACAGCGACAGAATGTTTGTTTATTCTGCTGACAAGCTGCACCCATAAAGCTTAAGAGATGTGCTGCATCTGACAAGAAAATATTGCTGGAAACAACCTTCTTTGATACATCACTGTTTTGTTAAAACCCCATATAGACTCATTTTGTATATATAGCACATCCATTACTCGTAACAGTTTTATGAAAGAGCAATATTCTTCCTTAGAGAATCAGCACACACATAATAAAAGACAATTTCTTTATTACTGCATAGAGATAGCTAATGTGCCAGTATTTTGTTTCATTGAAAATTTGAACTGAATTTAGTTTTAATTTAATATGGAGTTAACTGTCCTGTCCAGAGGTATGTATCAATGCTGAACAACGAAAAAAATGGAATGCTGAATTACAATCTACCGCTTTATCCTATTTATTATGAGATCCATTTTTACTGTCAGTCTTGACATCAATGTGAACACCAATTTGAAAAAATACTGAATCATACTGCAAACTGTATAAAATTTTCATGGCAGTGAAGCCAATATACAGGATTATTATAACAAGTGGCTGGGCATAACACTATTTCTAAATTAAGATTTTGCTGCAATCCAAAGATGATGAAATATGTAACATTTTTGCTATCAAAGTGCAGCAAGTCAAAGCTAAAACTCTACTAATACCTCTTAAAAATAATACTAAAATTATCTGATCCTTATAATACATGGTGTTTACATCATGCCTTTCATTTCAAGGCTCTAAAACACAAGCAAGGACTGATAATAGCAAAAAAAAAAAGCTAATTTAGGAGAAAAACACTAGAGAGGTTCCCTACTGTAGGCAAACTTCTCAAGATGATGGGACAAATTAATATCTGCACTGCATATTTTTAGCCATTTTGCAGTTAATAGGCTACTTCAGATGTTTTTACTGAATAGTCAATGGTTACTATTCACAACAATAGTGACTGTCATTTTTAATTAGCACTGGGTAACAGCCTACCAACATAAAAGACTTTCTATAGTTACAATAAATAACCATGGACTCATAAAAAGCCCTCAGAGCAACTTCAGGTATACACCAGTTTCCTGGACTGCAACGCACACAAAATAATTTCTTCCAGAACTATACAAACTTGGTCACTGCAAACTATGACCAATTTTATACCAATTACAAATTTAGGAAAGAAGGCGGAAACTACGGTGAGCATAATTATAGAAATTACTGCCTGCACCCCTAAAAAAAGCCCATTGTGAACCTTAATGATAAGAAAGATCATAGAATCGTTCAATATCCTGAGCTGGAAGAGACCCACAAGGATTATGAAGTACAACTACTGGATGGTAAATGGTTATGTGATTTAGTAATTACAACCTAAATTATGAAATTAAGACAACACCTTTCAGGATACAAAGTTATTGCAGTCTGAAAGCAACAGTTCAGACCTTACACAAAAGCACTTGCTTTTTTTAACACAGAGCTATTACACATATCATGAAAGACAGGTACTCTAAGGAAGAGCTGAAAAATTGACACCAGGTAGTAAACAAGTTACTGTTCCAGGTGCAGATCACTCCTTGTCAAACATTAATTTCCAATTATGACATTGTCAGAATTCCCTGTAAACAGCTTTATGGAAATGACTATCAACCTGAGAAGTGGCTTCCAAAAAATTACTCCAGTCTAGCTAAGGAAATCACTCCCAAAACATAGATAGAAATGCATAGCATGGTGCCCTGCCCATTTCAGCCTTACCTTCCAATTGTCAGAATGGCATCATCTCTTCTCAAAACACTAGAAAATGTTTTGTACTCTATGTCCTTTCATATAATTTGAGGTACTCCAGCTGACGATACTCTGACTCATCAATATTATGCAGACAGAAATTGCCTACAAAATCAAAGCACCGGGATAGAAAAGAGTTGGCAAAGAGTTGTTTAGAGGCAGAAGCAATCATAAACACACTGAGGAACTTCTCAGACTGTACTCATAATTCTCGTTAGAACATGCTGCCCTTATGTTAGAAGGGTCAGTTTAGCATTTTATCCTGTAGACCTCTACACTCAGAAAACACCCACTTACATCTTCAGGCTTGCTAATAGACTGTCCCTTTCTCCAAAGAGGGATCTGAACCACAATCTACAAATCAACTCAAGACCAGACTGCTTCTGCTTTCCTTACCCAATTCTGACATTGCTCCATCTAGAAACACATCCAAAGAAACAGAAAATCGTACTGGCATTTCTGAGAAACCTGTGACTAGCAGGCAAAGAAACTGCCAATGGGCTCTAAATCAGAGAAAGAAAATTATGTATATGCATTTAGGACACATTACTGCAAGACAAAACACTATCAATCAACCCACAAACACTGAAACAAACAATGCAGAACAGAGGTAAAGATGTAGTCAAATACAGAACAAAATCAAACGCAAGCATCCAAAACTTAGAATGACATTAAAGACTGCTGAAAATATCTGCCATACTTACCTATTAATCTGCTCATTTTGTTGTGCAATGCTAATTAGAAACTTGAGACTTTCTGTTCCTTCAACTTGTGCACTCTACTGCTAACTTCTTGTCCTCTCTAGGTTTATACTGCTTCCCCCAGTCACAGCAGGAGCAGGCAATCCTTTCTGTACAAGCTTTTAGCCCTTCCACACTTCAAGCTCTCCCTTAATTAGGTGGGCAGAGATGCTCAAATTAAAAGCAATGTGACATAGATTTAATTAAGTCATATTCAAATTAAGTATCAATAAGGTGCAGAAACCTTGATACACAGCCAGGATGTGTGTTTATTTTGATATTGTCTTATCAGGATCAGAAAACTTAAATTTTTAATTGCTCACAGGGATGAACACACCTTGTTTTTGACATCTTCACCAGTCTAGTGACATAGGGCTGGAAGCAATACATCTATCCTCAACAGATTGAATTATTTTATCTACTTAACTTATATGGTTCAATGATTTTACCACAATCTTTACCTTCTTCAAGCTGACCTCCCAGGAGGTAAAAATCTGCAAAATCCATTTCCTGTCCCACAGTCATAGAGTAAAATGGGAAATGGCAATTGTTTCTCTAGAGAATCCTTCCCAGATACTTTGACCTTAAGTAAACAGGATCTTTTCTTTCATTTCTGTGCCAGCATTTCAGGAAACACATCAACCTGTGCACAACAATGTAAATGTAACACATCTCTTTGCCTGTTTCTCACAGTCTGAACTCAACTGGTCACCTCTCAACTCATGTTGAACAATATCATGGACTTTTTTTGGTATATATTTGTACTAGAGGGCCTGAGGAATGATATATTAACTGCATTATATCAAATTCACATCACTTACATGGAAAAGGCAGAATGACTATCACTCCCTGATATCACTCCCTCACTGCAGAGATGAAGGATGAAAGAAGAGAGGATGTTAGAAGTTGTTATTTAAAGACTATATATTCTAAGTACTTTTAAGTATACTATTTTTTTATCTCTACTTGTCTGTCACAGTGCAGCATAAACAAAGCACCAGAAAAGATACACATACATTTTACAGTTTAAAAGAAGATATGAGAAAATGTCATGCCATACTCTTTCTGGAGGCGTATCAGTAAGCAAAGCAGGGAATGTATGAAAGATCTACAAAAAAAAAAAAAAAAACCAGCATGCAAAAGCCTTCAAACCATCATTATTTCCTTGCAAAACACCAGGAAGATATTCCAGTTTGCACAGGCGTTACCAGCTGACAATATTTTCTTTGGTTAACTTTCCTCTACAAAAACCAAGCACAGATATCTGAGAAAGGTAAAGAAATACCTCAAGAACACAACAGAAGTTGGAATGATTTCCACAGAAACACCACCTAATATTTACTGTTCTAAAGGGAAACTGTCATGTAGCTGATGCTCTAAGATTTACCAAGATAACAAATGACATAATTTACCAGACAAAGCATACACTCAGTTTCTCAAAGCTACAAGAATCCTTCTGCACACACACACTTCTTACTGAGAAATATAAACAGAAGCTGTTTGGATACAAAAGCTTTTATTTATTCTATTATTTATGTGCTAAGACATATTCCAGGCACTGTGTACACAGAAAATACCATTGTATAAACAAATTTTACAAACCAAGCTTTATTGGCTTGTTCTCTAGATGAAGAAAAATATTCCCTTCAAATGGAAAACTGTTGGAAAAATTGGCTTTTAATATTAGAGTTCTTTTTTGAATAAAACCTTGTCCTTTGAATAGCAAAATAAAAGTATATTTTTAAAAGTGTTAGGGGCTGTTTCAATTATGTTAAAAAAAAACCCAAAACCAAACCACAGAAAGTGATCATTTTCAGTAACAAAATATTGACTGCTGTCTACAGAGAAAAAGATACGAGTACATAACTGAAGCAGTGTCACACATGAAAGAAACAGTGAAAACTTAAGGTGCAATTTGTACTTCAAACTATTATTTCCTAAATTTTGTCATCAAATTTTATATATAAATGCTCTTCTCTGGCAATTGATTAAACTGATCAGACCTTGGCAAGTCACAAATGATATGCCATATTGTGACCTGAGATGAATAACCTGTACAGGCTGATACGCTACTTGAATTCTTTCTATACTGTCACAATTTTCAGCATTAAACTACCCCCATCTACTCTATACTGCACCTGCAATCAATTTACACAACTTCACACAGTGTGCAAATGGAGCAAGGATCATCTCTCAAATATCGGAGAGCACTTCAGATTTCACATCCCACTGGAGAATTCCCATGACTGTTCTCTAAAGGAACAAGATAAATACGGCAAAGTTGAGTGCTGAAAACCCTGATTCACTTCAGCAGACCCAGTGACTTCAGTGGAATTACTCAGCTGTTGAAGGGTGAGCACAAACACAGCCATTTGCATGGGACTTCTCAGTCTTGCAGTCTACAAATTTAATTGGGAAGGCCAGAGGTTCTCCAGTACAAATGTAAATAGAGTCATTGGAGAAATGGGTTGGTTGGGGGTTTTTTCCAGTATCCTATGATGCTGATGAAACTACACTTCTGGCTGGATCCCAACAGAACACCTGAACAACTCAATAAAGGCCCATCTTTTGCTGAAGATTTAAACCAGACATGTATAATCTGTCAATACTCAATATCAAGGTACTAACCAGCCAGCTGATATTCAGCTACCCTAAAACACTCCCATAGCCACAATTGTCTGAAAAAAACTCACCAGCACTAACTCCGAATTTTTTTCTGGAAACATTTTATTAACAAATCACTAATATTTTAATTCTTTTTAATGTTTTAGGACTTTTGATGCATATATGTCAGTATCTACCATGCGTGATGCTGTAAGACAAAATATTGCTTATCTCAAAATTTCTTCAGTAGATACTGAAGGAATCACCATTACACCTGTTTTGTAGATGGAAAGCAGAAACAGAAAGGTGAATTGACTTGCTCTAATCCAATAGCAAAGGAAGAAAAACACTGTTCCAATTCCACTATTCTTATCCATTAGGTTATACAGCATCCCATGCCTGAAATATCAGGTAGATTGCTCTTAAATATAATACATCCTAATAAAACAGGATGATAAAACAATTTCAAAACACACTGAACAAGGAAATGAATTGTTACGCATCAATAGCTGTTTCTGAGTTTTGGTCTAGATATGCAAGCTTTCTGCTTCAATCTAAAATAGCGATCTCTATACAAATAAAAATTTTCCTCTGAAATAATAATCCATTATTAATGCAATAATAATGTACCATTCCATAAATGTCAAATCCAACATGAACAAAAAATGAAAATATTGTCCACTGACAGCAGCAATTCAATTATTTTTCCTCCTCTTCCTCCTTATTAGCGCAGAATACAATTAGTGAACTTTTAAAACCTTTGAAGAAATGAAAATTTAAAAAGAAAAATCAATAAACTGTGTTGATCATTCCTATTGTGAAAACAATTTGTAACAAATGTGAATTTCATTGCTGTTGGCTCTATTATTTATCATTTGGCCTGAAATCCAGAAGCCTTCATTCCATTTATGGGTTTAACCCAAAGTGTTGCACAGAGATAGTGAACCCAGTCTCCTGAACAGATATCACACCCCCTTAGAGCAACTGATAAGGGAAAGTGTGGGATTATGACCCACAAAAACCTCAAAGTGTTTCCTAGCAAATCCAGAAACACCTTAGAACTTGTAACACCATGTGTCCAGGCTATGCTCAACCAGCAGTTCCCCTGTAAACTTCTCCTGAAACAAGTGTTTTAGAACCACAATGGGGACAGGGAGGAGAGGAAACACAAAACTTTACAATATTTTATTAAAGATGTTTCTAATGCATTGCCAAAACCCCAATGCACTTTAGCATCTATTACTAGAAAGCTGAAGATAACCCACATCCCCCAGATGTCTCTGCATTCTCATAGTCAATGTAGTTTTCACTAAAAAGGGAAATGGTTCCTCTATGCTGGAAATTGAACCTGACCTCTCCCCTCTCTGTTTCCTAAGCTTTCAAATAGCTAATCACTAATTAGCATCCCTGGTGGCTCTCTCAGAACAGCAGAATTTCATGTGCAAGCATGACAATCCTTCCCATACCCCTTGGAGCTGATCAGCATAATCTGAAGTTCTTCCCTGAAAAGCTCAGGGTAACACTGAACCCTCTCAAATCAAGGAAAATCAGAAACATGGTCCAAGTCTCTCTGGCTGCAGTCCAAACTCCCCCAATATTTACCAGCTAGAACACTAAGCTCTGATTTTATTTCCTACTTCCTATGACCACCATTTTTGAAGTTAAAAAAACCCTAAATACATATCATACACATGCTTAAAAATAGGAAGGCAAAGCAATCCAAATACATCAATATTGCTTCATTCTGCAAGAACCTAAAATTCATTCATTCAGAATAGCAGACTTTACCTGATTTTGTGCTGTCAGTTGGTAATGTGAAAATATATGCTGGGTTTTGCTTTTGTTTTGCTGGAGTAGGAGGATTATTTTAATGTGGAGAGGATTGATTTTGTTCCTGTATGCATGAGCTGCTGTTGATATTCCTGACCAGAAAGACTCCTTTCTAGAATTATCATCAATATATATTACAAGAGAGCGTTTACTTCCACCCAGCCTCTCCTCTAAAAGCTTCCTCAGTGTTAATTCCCAGAGCAAGGCTACAGGTCTCCTACTCAAAATTTCTCTTTAGATTTTCTAATCCTTTTCTCCTTAATCTCCATTATACGAAAAGAAATCCACATATGCATGGTTTGTGGGAAGCTAAGTAACTTTACCTCTCACCATAGTTACCACATCTGATTTAACCACTGGCTCCGGACATTGAATCATTGTCCTTTAAGATTTCAGATTTTATTTGTGTATGCCTCGATACATTCATCGAGCATAAAATTCTACAACCAGACTGATTTTAATATCATTAGCAGACAATTACATTTCAATTTATGCGACTGTAAGATAATATACCAACCACCTCTGCTATTTCTGTACTGTGTGTGCTGTTTTCCAGGATCTCAGAAAGCAAAAATGTTTAAATGTGTTACTATGACTGTTATTGACAAGGTTTTCTGTCTAATCCAATTCTTTGAATGATTCTGAAACAATCTTACATTCAGATTTTCATTAGTGTGCTCAACTATTCTATTAGACTTTTTTGTTTCTCATGGTAACCAATTTTATTACACTTAACGGAAGCTGTTCAAATATTTAAAGGCACTCCGAGATGGCAGGAGTTTATCTAGGAGCATACATGTTGTGTCACAGATATTCCTTTCCTTGCTCTTTTGGATTTTCTTCCCCCCCCACTCCCCCCCAAAACAGTAGCAAACAAATGAGATCTCGACCTGCCACACTGCACCGGGAACGTGCTCACTTCATCTGTTTATGTAAATATTCAAGTTACAATGGGCACATTTCGAAACCACAAGCTCGGTAGGTAAAACAGATGCTTCTTACGTTCCTTCATATGCACTGAATCCTTCTGCCAGAATCGCCAGGCGCAACGCAAGAACTAAAGTATAAACATCTGCAACACCTCTCTGTTTTGTTAACATTCTTTCACACGTTTTCTTGCTAACTCCAAAAGGGCTCGGCGGTGTAAAAAAAAGAGAGAGAGAAAAAAAAAAAAACCAACAAACAGTGAAATTGGAAACATCTGCGAGATAGCTACGGAAAACGGAATGAAACATGAATAAACAAAAACATGGCGAAAGTGGCCTGGGGTTGTTACACTGTCAGATCGTTTTTCCAAGCCCAACATCAAGGCTTTTGTTACAACCAAAGCGGTCATTTGCATGGAGAACCAACAGGGTTTCTTCTTCTTCGGCGTTTCCCCGGCCGTAACACACACACTCGCTGTCTCCGCGCAGCCGAAGCCTCCCCCGGCACACAAACAACGCGGCCGAACGCGCACACGGCCCCGCCGCGGAGCCCTCCGCGCTCCGCACACCCAACACTTTGCTACGGAGACGCAATTTAGGTATAAAAAAAATAAGAGACGAACCTTTGGAGCGCTGCCCCAGCCGGAGTTCTCTCCCTCTCCCTCTGCTCTGCTGTTGCTGACAAGATCAGGCTGAGATTAACAAGTCCATGCTACTCTGCCAACCTCGCTCCTCCGGCGGCTGCACACACGCCGGGGGCTCGCAATAATACCAAACTTTCGGAAAGTTAAAAATGGAATGGATTGAAGGAATGTAAAGCACAATGGCAGGGAGGCAGAAAACACTGCCTGGACAATTATTGCAGCAGCACGCAGGGCACCGCTCTGTAGTCAAGGCTGTGTCAGCACTTTCTTTCTAAACCCCCCCATTTCCAGGGGGCTGTAACTCAGAAAGGAAAAAAAAGAAAAATTGCTCATGGCCAAAAATATTGCAGGTAAACCGTCTCCCCCTTGCATTTTAAGTCACCCATTTAGACCATTCAGAAAGTTACAGGAGTCTGTGCACTTTGTCAGGCAGTCCCACATAGCTTTTTTTATGCAAATACAAGTCTTTTTTTTAAAAGAGGTTTCACAAGAATCTGACCTACATTGTGAATCACCCCCTTTTTTTTTTAATTAATGCAATATAAAAAATACCTTAACATCAAAACCCGGTTTGCATAAACATGGGATAATTTCTAAATAAGTTCTACACACATATTGTCTGAAAGGTACCAGATTGGTACCAGAGATAGAAAATTGCTCCCACAGGCGATCCAGCACAGCCTCTACTGAGGTCTCAATCCCAATCCATTATGGTACCTTGGTAACCCAAATTGCTGAGGGCATCTGCATTTTCCTCGGATAAGGAAAGGGTCCTTATAATCATGTTAAAATAAGGAAACTAAGCTTTTGATCTGTATTTACTACTTTAGAACTATGCTCTAAACTGTGGCACATCAGGGCAATCGCTGCTGCTCTTGTTAATCGCTGGGTTTTGCTGGGGCTTTGTTTGTTTGTTGGGTTTTTACACTCTTCGCCAGCCTTTTTACACAAGCCAGATACACTAATACATTTCACAGTTATGTTTAAAGTTACAATAAAAAAAAGAAAGAAAAAGCCCCAAACCATGAACCATACAGTCATATTACTACTTTCTTTTAAAATAAAAATACACCTTTATTGGAAAGACTGTGTAGCAACCTAAGCCTGCTGGGCAAGAGAACCAAAGCATAAGTCTTGACTGATATGGAATAGCCAAGACAACAGGCAGTTCATCTAATCCTTACAAAACTCAAGTCCATCAAGACTTTTCCATCAAAAGGCATCCCTCTGGTCTCTGTGAATTTCTGACTCCACAGTACTGTTACATACCTAGGATTTAAAATCAATTGCATCCGTTAAAATGGAGCCATCCATTAAAAATGTTTGTTTGCTGTGAATAACTCAGTAGCAACTGACTCATTATCTTCTAAAAAGTCCTAACACTTAATGAATATACAATATTCATACAATAGATGGTGGTTGGAACTAGGTGATCTATAAGGTTCCTTCCAACCCAAACCATTGTGGATGGTTATTCCACATTAGTATCCAATATTAGTACAGCTCATCTCACATTTCTGCCTTGCATGAACAGCTGCCTGGCATGTTTTGAAGACAAGCTGATTTGATACTAACACCTTCTTCTGTCAATGCTGTGCACAGCAGTTAAAAAATACCAGAATTTTTTCCACTATTCAGAAGAAAAAATTAACACAAATTAAAAATAAGGTCCTAAATATTTCACAAACATCATAACTCACCAGAAGAGTGAAGGATTCTGCTTCTCCATTATATTGGAGAATACATTATAATGGACAATACCACCACTGCCACCTGCTCAGAGGAAGAGAACTCTGCTGAACAGTGGCACAACCTGTGCCACTTCCTACCTGACCCAGCACAGGGCTTCACATCCCTGGCTTAGGCCAGTCTTGTCTGCTAATTCAAGAAGTGATGGTGGCACACACCCATTTTGCCACCTGGCACCGGGATTATAATGGCCACTGAAAGGAAAGAGAAACAAGTGTAGTAAAATCTCAATCCACAGCAGTTTTCTTCAGCATGTGAAAGCAGAGCACTGAAGTTTCTGCTCTCTTCTACCAAATAACACATGGAGTGCTTATGTTCTTGAAAGATACATAATTTGCATGCAGTGTTTAATGGCAGACAGATGTTTTTCTCTAATCAATTATCTGGAGCAAAGCGGAAGGCTACTGGAAACAAATGAGTAAGGTTCTCCTAAAGGTTTGGAGTATTCTGTGCACACTGCTTAAGCTAATTCACATTAACAAGACACTGAACTAGGACAAACATTAACACATTATGATTCAGCTAGACAATACCTAGAAAGACAAAAAGAAAGCTAATTTTTCATCTTCCTTTTTTGACATCAGGGGACAAAGAAAAAAATAAAGAAGATACAGTACAAAACTTCTTAGTAGATCCAACTTTATACTTTCTACTGAAGAATAAAGTGGTAGGATTTATAAGAATTCTAAAAGCAAAGTTATATAGGCAATTAAACTAAATTTAATTAAATTAAGACTCGGCTTTATAACTTTGTATGGTAGGTTAAGCAGAAGACATATATTAACCTAATATTAAAGAAAAAAGTACAACCTTTGTATATTAATAACCATACCCAGGAATAACAATAACCATAAATATTTTGTTTAATTTAGTAGGAAACTACAGATTTTAACAACTTCAAAAGATCATTAGCTTAGTTCTCATCTCCACATTTATCATGCCAACATTTACACTATAAATCAACAGCTGCAGCCTAACGTTGAAAACATGCCAGAAATATGCATAGGTTGTATCAATATTTGCACATGGAGCCTTGAACATAAATTAGTTGACACTCAACACTTCAAGCTTCCTCTCTGAAGTTGCAATATTTAAAGGTTAAAGATTAGACATGCTCCCTCTTGTGTTAAACTAAGAATACACGAATACATGCTGTTTTCTCTGACATTATAGTTGCTTGGCCATCTGTTCCATTAAGCAACCCCTTTAGCTCTGGCTACTCGTGTCTGACAAACCTTCAACAATAACCCTCCAGTTTAAAGACAGATACAGTCTGAGCACATAACCTGTAGCCAGAGTATCTGTGTTACATTAAATTAGCTATTGTATTGCTGGAAAGGACCATTAAGAGATTACATATAAAGAAAACCTGTCGCAAATAAGTTGGACAAATACATACACGATTTGATCAATTACATGGCAACTCACACTTCTTCAGTCCCTATAAGCATCACAGAGGTAAGGTATGCCAAGTTCAAGCTGCTGAATAACATTAATCATGGGGAATCCTGAAGAGCAAATTTCCTTCTAAATATTATCTTACAGGATATTTAAGACAGACAGGAAGAACAGGAATATTTTACAATGCCGCATAATTATGTTTGTAAATACAGCAACAATTGAGCAAAGTTTTCGATCCTCCACCCAAGCAGCTCAGAGTGAACCATTCCCTGCACAGAAACTTAATAGAGTCAAAATCCCCCTTATAAAAATCCTCTTGCAGGATCTGGTCCCAAGATCCTGTCCAGACATGAATGCTAATCCCAGGTGTAACTAACACAGAAGTTTTTACAAATCTACTTCTTAAACAAAAGCTTTGCACTTAGCATGGGCTTGGTAAATTATGTTTAGGCATACGTTTGCTGATTATGGTCATTACAAGATTGAGTGCCAGGGCAGCTGTGAGTAAATATCAGTAAACAGTTCATATTCGAGAGCTGAAGGGAATCTAACACTCAACTACATGACGTCCCACATTCCCTTTTATTTACCCCCATCCCTTTGTGGCGGACAGATGCTCTCAGTGCAATGAGCTCTATGCACATCAGAAATAATTCCACCAAACATTCTAAGAAATATACTTGCTCTTTCAAACCATGAAAGTTAAGCGTGTTCACTCCTCCTGGGAAGTACTGGTGTTTATTTTCTCACAGTATTCTGCAGAGCAGAAAAAAGCATAACCACAACGCTTGGAGGAGAGAGCAAAAAACCATCATGATTATCGATGGATAAAGGTTTTGGGGTCTCTTTAAAGCCTAAAACTCCAGCAGCACAATCTTGAGGCGCATTTAACGCCAGTGCATCAAGAAACTAAACTTTTGACACCGACTTCAGCAACACAATGAAGTTTATATTTACTGCACGTACAGGTCGTATGGGCACATCTCCCTTTTGCTGCAAGCCTGGTGTGATGAAGGTCTGTGCCAGTGCCCTGTGCCACGCACTGAGGTGCCCAGGTCACAGCGAGGAGCAGAACATCGGGACACTGCCCTCTACGCCTTTCCCAGAAAGCAGCTTTTATATTCACAGCCAAAGGACTGACACTCCAAGAGTGGTTTTATTCCGTCACACACACAAGTAGGAACTCTGCAGGATCAAGTCCTTTTTTTTTTTTTTTTTTTAATGGAAACACTCACGTACGTCCGGCAGAGGAATTTCTGCTCGCTTAAACCGGTGCTTGCCACCTTACAAGGACCGGCCAGAGGTCAGCGGGTCACGCAAAGCCTCTGAGCGCAGCCATGGAGATCCACAGCTCCCAGGGGATCCCGCCGGGAGCCCGCGCCCCCGCCAGCACCGGCCACAGGAGCCCCGAACTCCGCACCTGTAGCGCCCGGCGGCACCGGGCGGTGCTGGGGGCAGCAGCTCCGTTCCCCGGCGCGGCTGCGAGGGCAGCGGGACCCATGAATGGACCACCAGAGACCTCGGCGGCCGAACGCAGCCACCTCCCTCCCCACC
>VZRF01004454.1:453284-576382 GCA_013396875.1 Vireo altiloquus
CTCCCCTTCCCGGACACCTGGGGGTGTTAAAACGGCCGTTTTAAGTCACCAGCAAAATTTACTTTTAGGCTCCACCCACCCAGCCCAAGAGTAGATTTTGATTGGGCAGTGGGAAATCGCTCTCTGCCGCCACTGGGTGGCTGGGTGTCCATAACTCCCCCAAATCCCGCCTACCCTAATGCCGTAATCCCATTTGATTTGTCCGCGCATCCGTACGGCCCCTCCCATTCCCACACCGCTGCCCATTCGGGCGCGGCTTCCCACGATCTGGGGCGGTGTCAACAGCGACGGCACGGGAACGTGCGAAAGGGAGCCGCTGATTGGTCGGCGCGCCGTCGCTCTTCCTGCGTCACCGCCCCCGCGGAGCGTACCAAGCTGCCGCGGCGCGGGGTGGTGAAGGGGAGTGTGCGCTGTTGGTTCGCTCCGTGTCCATGAGGGCCGGGGCGGGGCGCGCGCCGTTTCCCGGCATGCCGCGCGCGCCGTAGGTAGCTCCCGCCGGGACGCGCTGGGAAGGAGGGCGGGAGGGAAGGCAGGGAGGGGGGAGGCCGGTGCCTGATCCAAGATGGCGGTGCAGGAATCAGCCGCTCAGCTCTCAATGACTCTGAAGGTGCAGGAGTATCCCACTCTCAAGGTGGGTGCCGGGCCGCCCCCGGCGCGGGGGGAGCGCGTTAACGCCCTCAGCGTCCCGCCCGAGCAGCGCTGAGAGAGAGCCCTTTCCCCCGCCCTCTCCCCGCCTCGGGAGCCCCGGGGCTGTGGGATGGTGGTTGGGAGCGATTCCCATCGCGTAGTTCCCGCCTGTCCCCGTTTTTCCTTCGCTTGACGTCTCGGCCGGTACTGCTCGGCTGCTGCTCTTCCCATCCCCCTCCGCGGAGGGAGAGGGACGTGCCTGGAATATGCGGCTCTTCCCTGGTGTCTCCGTCCCCTGAGGGGACGAAGGAGGCCCCCGGGCCACGCCGGGGACACAAAAAGAGCTGGAAAGGAGCTGGGAGAGAAGTGAGGTCCTTGTGGTCGCGGGGCGGTGTGAGGGGGGAGTGGACTCGGACGGAGCTGGGGGAGAGGGGCTGGGGCGTGTGAGTGGAACATACTCCCTCAGGAACACCGAGGGCTGCCTGAAGTGCTCATCCCAGATGATTATCTGGATCTACGTGGCGTTGTTAGGAGACGTGCTAAAGGGGAGGGAGTGGAGGTGGCAGTATAATATGGTTCCCTGGCTGCTTGGTCCCCCGAAGATGGAGATGAGCTTAAAATATAAAAAGGGGCAGACGTGCTGGAGGGCTGTGGAGGCGAATATGCAAAGTACAGTTTGGTAGAAGCTGTGCCTTGAGATGCTGGGTCTGCTTGCAGGATGGAGGTCTCCCGAGGCTGCATAGGTGGTCTTGGGTTTTAACCAGGTGCTGTGAGGCAGGTGAAGGACTCAGCGATGACCTTAACGCTCAGTGCCTCCCAGAACTGTTGAGCTGCAAGGGTGATGCTCATAGGAATCAACGGAAACCTTTGTTTGAAGTCTCATGTTGCATATACAGGAGGTCTACCACATAAATAGCAATGACTGTGGAAGGGACCTGGGAGAAGGATCTCTATTGCAAAATGCTTATTTAAACATCGCTCCTGTCAGTGTTATCCACATTTTGCCGTCTATAGAAGATGTTTATGCAAAGTCAACTTTGTGCTGAGATCATGCTGTGCCTTCACACGCCGAGCATTGTGTTCTCCTTGCAGTGTTGGTTCTGCAGGCTCTCTGGCGATGTTCTTCTTGTGCATGTCTTCCTCCACTAGCTCCATTCTGCTCGGGTCCTGGGAAGCAGAAGGACAAAGTGTTGATTCCCATCTTACATATGAAGGCTTTTTTTTGTCACCCAGAACTACTTTGACCCTGACAGCATTAGGCTTAAATTTTAAAATAGCTGTAAAAAGCACTCTAGCACTTTTCATAGCCAGAACAGTGTGAAGGCATTTACTGTTAAGAACATCGTTTTAAGACTGCATTTTAGGTGTATTCCAGTTGTTACCACAGCTTTGGTTGCTACATTCCTGAAAAATTACTGGCAGTGGGGATCAGTGAGTTTTTTGTTATGGTGCTTATGACTTAATATGAATTGTCAAGGTGCCAGCCATTTAAAAGGTAGAGAATATTTTGGACTAATTCTTTTATTTCTACAAGCATTCTTTTTCCCTAAAATATCTCAACAAAAATATACATAACAGAATGGAATGTTGTTTGTAAAGTTAGCAAGCTAAACAGTAAGAGGGTGAGACACCCTTGCACTGAAACTCTTAATTTCCAAGCAAAGGTGATGTTTATTGACTCTTCCCAGCAGCCATTCAAATTCTGGGTTGTTCGTGTAATCTTTAACAACATTTTTCATTGTTTAAAAAAAGCCTGCCAGAACAGTGTCTGCTCAAATCTTTTGAGTATGTCCTCTGAAATGTTCTTAGCTGTGAGTCATATATCAAAATATTTTGGTGGTGGAGGTGAAGAAGCAGCACGGAGAAATGAACACTAAAGGCTGGAGTCTGCTAAAGTAAGTTGATATGAAATCTCATTTTGTTGCCTCCAAGTTTCTTTGGGACTGAGGCTCTGTGAATTCTTATTTCCAGTTTACTCAAATGCTGTGAAAAATGAATGTGTGTCACTTTTTTTAAAAATTTTGTTCACCAGCACAGTAGCTCAGATATTTCTTTTGGAGCTCTGGGCATGGGTGATTCTCCCTTCTGTGCGTAAAATATAAAAGATTTCAGACTTGTATTTATATCCTTCCTGTTTCCTCCCTCTAGCTTCCTCATGCCAGCATCACTAGATAATAGTTGTGTAATAGTTCTACATTTAGAGTATGTTCCACAGAGCACTTTTCATGTGAAAGAGTGCTTCAAACTGCAGAGGGAAATCCCTGTTCCATAGCTAAATTGTGGTTGCTGCTGGAGTGGAAGTACTTCAGCCGTTCTTCAGCAGTTCAGCTCAGGGGAAGTAAATAGAGTTCTTCAGCTGAATCTAGAGAAGCTCTTTAAGTGTACAAAATAATTCTTGAATATTCCCCCCCACCCCCTCCAGTCTCTTCTCAAGGACGAGTAGGTTGTCAGCTATTCTTCCACCAAACCACTGTGGAATCTTTTTTTTTTTTTAAATCCTACTGATGGGGAATTCTGCTGGTCTCAGATGAGAGCATGTAAGATGAAAGCTGACAATTTGAAAACGAATGAATGCGAACATTGTTATCATAGTTCTTTGCTGAAGCTAATAAACAAGTGATGACAGGAAGCTGGATAATTCATCCATATCTTTAGAAGTATGAATAATTATTAAACTGATAGCAAGCTGTATAGACTAAGACCCCAGCAGTGGAAGATAGGAGACCCAAAAGCGGGAATGATTACTTGTGAAAATATTCAGGGCTGTTTGTTAGCAGGCAGTTTAGGGTTAGCTGGGCTGCTACTGCTTTAAAAAAAAGTTAACAGGAGAGTTGTAGAAGCACAGGATATGTGAGCACCTACTCAGAGCTGCTGTTGGCTTCTCTTGTTGACAGCTCTGTCAGCAAAAATACTGGCAGCAGATTTAATAAGATACTAATTTCTCATGGAAATGGAATATTTACTGGATTCTTACAGGGAAGCATGTAGGAGACTGGGATTATATGAAATGCATATTGTTTGTATCCTGAGTCCATAGGATAGCTGAGGTTAGAAAGGACCTCTGCAGACAGTCTAGTCCAGTAGCCTGCCCTCCAGGCAGGGTCAGCTTGAGCAGGTTGCTCAGCATCATGGCCTGACTGTTCTCAGTTATCTCCCAAGATGGAGACCCCAGCCTCTCTTGGCAAACCTATTCCAGTGTTTGACTGCTGTTGTGGTACTAAAAAAAAAATTAACTTTTGTTTGCAAGAAGTGTTCTGTATTTCAGTTTGTGCCAGTTGCCTCTCATACTTTTATGGGGCACTGCTGAGAGGAGTCTGGCTCCATCTTCTTTGTTGTCCCCATCAGGTATTCATACACTTTAAACAGACTTCCTCTGAGCTTTTTCTTCTCTAGATTGAACAATCCCAGCTCTCTAAGCCCTTCTTCCCATGTCAGATTCTCCAATCTGTGGCCTTCTCTTTACTCATTCCAGTATGTCCATGTTTTATTGTACTGGAGACCTAAAACTGGACATGGCACTCCGGGTTGGGTCTAAGTTCTAGTTAGAGTAGAGGGGAAGGATCACCTTCCTTGACCCCCTGGCAGTGTTTTTCCTAACACAGCCCAGGGTGCTGTTGGTAGCCTTTGCTGCAGAGGCACATTTGTCAGGGGCAACTTGTCCAGCAGGACCCCAGGCTCTATTCTGCAAAGCTACTTCCCAGGCTCTTGGTGTCCAGCATGTTCTGGTACAAAGGGTTGTTTTTTCTCAAGAGTAAGGCTTTATGTTTCTCTTTGTTGAATTTGATGAGGTTCTTGTTTCCCCATTTCTCCAGCCTGATGAGTTCTGTAGGAATGGCACCACAACCACCTGGCATATTAACAGCTCCTCCCAGTTTCATATCCTCTGCAGACTGGAGGGATGCACTCTGACCCATCATCCAGGTCACTAGATGTCAAACAGTTCAGATTAACTTTTTTACCCAGTGAGGCAGAGATAAAGGATTAATTTTTTGCATAGCTGATTGTAGTCCTTTATTTTTTTCCCATGTTTATAAGCTTTACTCTGTGTTGATTTTGAACCTGATTTTAAGAGTCAGAGTACTTTTGTCAAAACTTTGAACATGAAGCAGCCAAAGTTGTTCAGTGAAAGTGCTTCAAGCAGAACTTTAACAAAGACAGAAGTAACAACTTGTAACATTTAGTTCGCTATCCCTACATCAGTGTAAAAAAAATGTATCATGGTAGGGTCATAGAATGGTTTGAGTTGGAAGGGACATTAAAGATCATCGTGTTCCAACCCTCCTGCCAAGGTCAGGAACACCTTCCACTAGACCAAGTTGCTCAAAGGCTTATCCTCCTTGGCCTTGAACACTCCCAGGAAGGAGGCATCCACAATCCTTCTGGGCAGCCTGTTCTGGTATTTTACCATCCTCACTCTAAAAAAATTTCTTCCTCATATCTAATCTAAACCTACCCTCTTTTAATTTGAACCCATTCCCCCTTGCCCTGTCACTGCTTGCTGTTGTAAAAAGTCCCATTCTACTTCTCTTGTCGCCTCCATTTTAGGTGATCTGATTTTTAAGTGCTTTTCGAACAGAAGGTTGGCAAAATAAGCTAAACCTGGATGTTGGTAACAGTCAGCTCTGCACTAACTCATCATGAACACTTCTCTCACGCTAAATCCATCTTCAGCCTGGGTGCTCTGACTCACCAAGTGCGTTGAATGTCCATGCCGAGCGTTCCTGTGCTGCTGAATAATGCACTTCCTGTTTTGACACGTTGTGTGTGTGTGTCAGCAAACAAGTGTGACATCTTTTGTACTGCTGTTGTTTTTCTGCACTAGGCTCTGCTCTAAAAAACCCTGTGTTTTAAGGAAAATCTAATACTGTGGGACTTTATAAGAAGTTTGATGTTGTAACGTAGCTGGAGAAATTGGCTCTTGTTTGTCTATTTTCCACCCCTGCCCACTCACTGTAAAATATATTGTAAAGTGATTAATGAAGGAAGAAAACACAGTAAAAGGCAGTAACAGTGTGGTCATGAGCTAGAGCTGTTGCTTGGTTATCAGTAGCCCATTGTGCCTGTAGGAAAATACTTGAGGAAAGGTATTCTTGAACATCTTACAGAAGATCCCCTGTTAGTATCTTCAAAGTGAACACTTACCTGATATTGCAATTCCTAGTTACACCATACTTGAGCTGTAGTGTTTTCACAGGACAGTGGCCTGTGATCTTGTGAGTTTGGTTTGTGTATGTTTTCTGGTATAGGAATAATATGGTATGGTAGCTAGCACGTTGGAATCTTTAAATGTTGACATAAAACAAGAATATCCATGAAATACTTGAGTCTTAGCATAGTGAGTGTTTTTCAAGAGCTGGGAAATGAGTAAAGATGAGCTTCACACTGTAGTGGGAGGAAAATGCTTTACTTGGTGTACTCTCCTAAGCATCTTCCCATTGTCTTTAAAGTCAGTAGGTCCTGTATGATCAGCATAAGAGTGTGCCTTTTGGGCTTACAGATTTAGGGAAACACTGTTCTGGCAGATGTGTATTTGCTGTAAGGGCACACTGACAGGATCCATCAGTCCTCGTTAAGTCAAAAAGCTGCCTGCATTGTGCGCTTGGCCTCCCACAACTTACAGCCTGAAGATACACTATGTGGGAAGTATTTGCTAACCCAGAATGTGAAATATGCCAAAGTAATTGATTGCTTACAATATGTGATATTTGATTTAAATAAAGCAGGTTTTTTTGTTAAGATTCTTTTATTTTGACAGCCAGTAATTTACCTGCTTCACAACTTCTTTTGATTTACTTCAGCTTTTTTTAGGAGCTCTGTGGATTAACTTGATTTGTAAACTTGTGAAAATGAAAGAAAACAGATAACATGTTGATTAGAACTTTGGTCATTCATATATTCTGATATGGGTCTCCTAATTTGAATCAATAATGCTTAATTGTCTTACAAGAAATGATGTCACTTTGGCTGGAATAAGTTATTTTGGGAGCAATCTGATTGGAAATGGGATCTGTAGACAGTATCACAGTGTCTGGACTCTGCAAACGCACAGAAGGACAACAACCTCTTTCATATAAAGAGGTGGTGCTGTGATTAAAATGAACAAATATTTGGATAAGAAAGAAGGATCAAAACAAATGGAAAGACTTGCTCAGGACACAAACCTGCTGAGTGACCTTAGCTTTGCAACTCAGCTGCTTCTTTGGAGAGGGAGCAATGCTTAGGTTCCTGTTAGTACTCCAGTATTCTTACTAAAAGAAGAAGAGCAAAGAAATTTCTTTTGAGCTGTAAGTCCAGGGTGGCAGCTATAAACAAGTGCATTGAAAAGGACTGGCCTCTGATGTCCCCAGGGCAGCTCTAGACAGGGCTCTAAAATGGTTGTCAACTTCCTTATATAAGGATGTAAGACAATTTTCTATTAACTGTAAAATGGCTTTGTAAAGCACTTAATTTTCTTGTAGGAAACCTTATTCAAAAGTTCATAATTTATTCAGAAATATGTTACTTGCTGTTTGTGTAACAGCATAATATTTTGAAGGAGTGTAATTGCTTCTGTTGACTAAGTATGTGTGTAGCAGATAGATAGTCCTAGAATTTTTGCTGCTCATTCTCTCCTGTATTGAAGTAGCAGCTTTGAATAATATGATGATGGTTTCTTTCTAGACACAGCTGCTCTAGAATACACAGTACTGGCTTCCTGAGTTCTAAAACTGACTTGATTGTAAGTAAGGCAAGCTACTAGGCTTTACCCTTCAAAAACATTGAAACTGTTTTTAAAAAGTACTATTTTTTAAAAATCAAAATCACCTCCAACTGCTTTTAGGCTTATAAAATTACTTTGTTTGGATCTATATCTCGTCAAGATTTTATTTTAATGCTTTTACCTAATTAACCTAAATCTAGACATTATGCTAAGCCATCCCTTCCTGAAATATACTACTACACTTTTCTTTCAACTTTATTTTCCTTTTCTGATTTTGCCTAGAACAAATAAAAACTATTACAATTTCAAGGAATTTATAAGAACTACTCATCAGAAGAGTTCACTGAATAAGTTCTGATACCATTTACATTTTGGATAAGTCCAGTGACAAATAATGGTGCTGACTCTGGTCTGAAATAACCCAAGAATCACTGAGGAAAAAATGAAGTATATAAACATACAGAATTTCAGTAATTCTGTATGGAAATGCTGATTGTTACTGCTTTGAGGGAAAATTTTCAGTAGTTTATTGTACCCCGCCTCATTTTTCTATGGCATCATGTATAATAGATGACCTCTACTTTTCTTTTTTGTTGAAACGGTGAGCATGGTGATCTAATTTGGTCTCAAGAAAACTTCTTAATGCTTGAAGGTATTTCTTGTGGGGTTTAGTTTTTCTCTTGATACTGTTTATTAAAACTCTTCAGGAGATGCTTAGTTTTTCTTACGTGTTCCTATATTTCCTTGTTCTTCTTGCCTAAAGTAGTGCTAAGTTGTCTTTGCTTCTAGTTTTTCAAAAGGCAGTTTCATCACTGCACCTCTCTGTTTTCCCTAGCTGTCTGGCCAGGCTTAATTTCATGTAGGGTCATTTGAAAAAAGCTTATTTATATCTCAAAGTCTTCAGCTGCATTGTCTTGGAGACCTGTAGATTCATACAAATCTCTGGTGCTTTTCAGGTGTTATAAGCTAACACAGTTGAGGAAAGGAAGCAAACCATTTTTCTGACCCTTGAAAGGAGAGCATAGTTCTGTAATGGTTCTCCCCACCTAACCTGGTAGGACTCTTTTTATTTTATATTTCTTGAAACTTTTTTTTCTTCCCCCTAGTTTAGTGACTTCATGTACTTGATAGGATTTTAAAAAATTCATTTCTAATTCCCTCCTTCTCATTACTGAGTTAATTTGAAAGATAACATTGTAGGTTTTTATGTTTTTTAAAAAAATCACATTTTATGTGGGAAGGAGTTTCTTTCAGCCAATATGCTGTAACACTGAGGAAGGAAGGAAGGAAGATGCACTTAAAGATCTCTTAAGTCAGGATGAATAGTTAAAAGTTCCCTGTATAGGAATTTGTATGAGGTAGACCTGATTAACTACTTTCTACCAAATATGGAAGGAAAATGGATGTTCTTTAAAGAATTACAAATCTATGTAAAAGATGCTTGTTTCTGTTGTCTATACTGTTTTCTGTGAAAATCAGTTTTTAGACAATAAACCTTTGAAAATTCCTGTTAACAGGAGTCTAGAGTTAATGGTCTTACTTACACAACCAAATATTTCTTCTTTCAATTTCTTCCTTTAATTGACTTCTTTGAAGTCTCACTTTCACTCTGTAATTCCCAATTAAAACCAAATAATAGCTATACAAACTTTTTTTTACTTTTTTCTGCTGCATCTGAACTAGTTTCATATATGCAGTTACTGTGGGCTAGAAACTTTTTGATTAATGTTGTGGTCTGAAAGTGATTGTGTTTTAGTTTCCATTTTTATTTGGAGCTCCTTAGGTTTGAATCTACATAAGTAAAGAAAGCATTTGGCCAATGTTGTAGTATGCGACCAGATCAGTGTGAGAACTGGTGTGCTAAAGGGCTAAGAGTAGTGTAAGGCTAGAGATTTGGAGGAGAATAAAGGCTTATGTTTTCTCCAAAACTTCAGTCATGCAAGAAATGTGTAATTCAGTCTTTCGATATTGCTCTGTGCCAGTTAGGAAAACTTGTGGCAGCATCAAGGTGGTATTTGAAATTTCGCTCAGTGGCCATTAGACTTTGGCTTAATATCCTACACCTCTAAAGGAATAGAAATGCAGCACATAACACTTGTTATAAAAAGCTTATTTGGCTTGGGAGAAATCCCTTTCTCCTGTGTTCAGTCCTCCTCTTAATTCTCTGATAAATGCTGAAGTAGTCTGCGGATTTTGTAGTAGTCTGAGGATGTCTGTGGGAGAAACACAAAGTAGAAGACTGTTTCCATGCTTCTACTTTAAGTAAAATTTTAGTGAGATTCTTAATATATTTAATTGGTTTTTCCCTTCCAACAGTGGCTTATTGATGCAGAAGTAGTATCCTGACTAATCAAATATAGAATAATGTACATCAGTTAATGTGACTTTTAAAAAGTGCATGCCACGTAAAGATATTGGAGTTGTTTTTAAAAAACTGAAGGAGGCGTTGAGGTAGACTTGGTTGATAGTTTATTCATATTACTGAATGTTTCTTGGAGATAAGCCTTACCAGGAACTCTTGCAAGAGAGATTGAAGTACTCATGCAGATAAGGAACTGGGCAAGATAAAAACAAACATCAAGATTTAGTAGCCAGCCTCTGTAATGGAGGAAGATTGGTGTTAGGATTCTGCTGGCATCCTGGTGATACTCAGCTGTTTGAACAGCCTGGAAGAAAGAGTAAGTGCTGAGATGAAGCAGTTTCCTTGATAATACTAAGAGGAGGTATTACAGATATAGCCTAAGTGTGAAGCATTAGAGAAAAATAGTGAGAGACTGAATAGGTGTTACAAGAGATTAAATTCAATATAGACAAATGCAGTGTGATACAGTTTTTAGGTATGGTGGAAAGAAAATTAATCCTAGTCTTAAATATATAATAACTGAGTTAGAAATGATCATTGTTCCTCAGTGGCATCTTAGGGCTGATAGTGAATGTTTTCTGTGAGTGGTCAGGTTAATGTTGACAAACACAGAAGTGTTGGAAAAGGGAAGAATGGAGAACTCAATACATAGCAGTTAAAGTCCATGGTTTCTTCCCCTCTCAAGTAGTGTGAGTTACTCTTATTTTCTCCCTTCTCTCATCCTGAAAAAGGATGTAGTAGAACTGAAAAATGTCTACAGAGGGGCAAGAATGATCAGAGAGATGGAATGTCTGTCTTCAAGGAATGGTTTAGAAAGAGTCTCTTAAATCTCAAGATACGTTAAGGAGTATGTAGGAGAGAGTTTGCTTTTTTTGCTTCCAAAACAAGAACAGAAGGGTTTCAAATTAGTTGAAAAGTCAAAACCAAAGAGTATTTGTTCACATAGTTATGAGCCTGTGAAATGTCTCACAGCAGGATGTTGCAGTGCTAAAATACAGGTCAACAGCAACCAGCAGAGTTCATGAGCAAGAAACACCCTGTGGTGTTCCTACTGTTAAACTCCCATCTCTGGCTCAGGAAGTCCGAAGGAACTGTTTGGGATTAGTAACTTTGTTCTTGCCTTTTTTCAAGTGCCATTGTCTTTCTCGATATCATCAGAGAAAAGATAGTGACGGAGAGGGGACTTTTGGTCTTAACTGGAATGGTCATTCATATCTTCCTATGGAAATGTACTTGGTGTCTAAGTTAGCAAAGACGAATTCATGAAATTAAGGTAGGAAAGTACTTCTGCAGACAGTGTAAATTCAGGCTTTTGCTGGAACCTTGGCTAACTTCAAAGCTAATCTGAGTTGCTCAGAGTCCTGCCAAGTTCTGAAAATTTTTGAGGGTAGAGATCAATCACCTTTCTGGGCTGCTGTTCCAGTGCTTACCAAGTCTTCTGACTGAAAATTTTTTTTTTTTTTTGTCCAGCTGGAATTTTCTGTAGTTGACAGTTGTCAACTCTGCCTCCTTCCTTTTTGCTCTGTAACTCCAGAAAGTCTGGCTAGCTCTTATCTATGACCTTCACCTTTCAGTAGTAGAAAGCTTCTATCAGATTGTGCTGCTTCCAGCTCCCTGTAGCCTTCCCTTCTGCAATGGAAACAAGCCTGCCCATCTCAGCTTCTCTTGGAATTTTTTTTTTTTTTTTTTTTTTTTTTTTTGTCCTCTAACCAGCTCACTGTCGTGGCAGCCTTCTGGATGCTCTCCAGTTTGTCAGCATCTCTTTTTAAGTGGCAGGGGGGAGTGACCTGAAAACCAGACTCAGTATTCCAGATGAGTCTGCATGAGTGCTGAGCATAAACAATCACTCCTCTCAACCCACTCCCTTTAGTCTTGCTAATGCAGCCTGGGATGGGGTTACCCTTAATTGCCATGAGAGCCTGTTGCTGGTTCATGTCCAGCCTGCTGTCCATGAGGTCATCTGCATCTTTTCTTGCTGTGGTGGTCCTAGTCAGTTATTCCACAACCAGTGCTAAAGGCTGGGGTGGTTTTGTGCCAGATGCAAGGCCTTGGGTTTTGCCTTGATTACATTTCATAAAGTTTCTTGGCATGTTTCTCCAGCTTGTCATGTTTTCTGAATGGCAGCTCCAACACCCATTTATCAAGCACTCTACCAGTTTGTCCTCTGTGAGCTTTCTGCTTATGTGTTCTGTAGTGCAGATGGTTGAAGATGACCTGTGTGTGGGTGCTGATAACATTCCTGGGGAGTCGAGCAGTACTTGTAACTGGCCACCAGGAAGCTTTAGAACCACTGACCATTATTCTTAGAGCCTGACTGTGCAGTCAGTCCCTCACCCATCTTGTATTCAGCCATTCAGTCCATGTCTCCCGTTTGGCTACAAGTGAGACACTGTCAAAAACCTCACTAATTATGGCATAAAAGGCTGTCAGCATGCTCCTGCCATTCAGAGATAGTCAATTCATCACTGAAAGCAAACAGTGTTGTCAAGCTTGATTTGCTTATGACAAATCTGAGCTGATTATTCCTAGTCACCTTTATAAGCTTGGAAATGGTTTCCATCTGATTTGGGTTTTTTTTCTGTAACTTTCACAAGAACTGAGATGAGGCAGACTAGCCTCTAGTTTTTGTGGTCTTCCAGGTTTTCTTTTTGGAGTAGAGGCACAAAACTTGCCCTTTTCGGTCACAGACAACTTTTCTTGTTCACCATGACATTCCAGCAATGGAAGCAGGTTTGCAGTGTCATCCAAGAGCTCTCTCCTTTCCTCTCTTCTGCTCCTGTGTACCTTCACCTTGCTTTGGACTTCTTACCTGAGCAAGTAGTACCTCTCTCCCCAGACTCAGCTGCTCATACATCATCAGGAAGGCCTAGGAGAAGACCTTACCGGTAAAGACAGAGAAGGCATTTAGAAGTGAGGCTTTGTTGTCCTTTGTAGCTAGGTCACAAACTCAATTCTGTAGGGGCTTTTTAACTTCCTTAAGCTGCTTGTGTCTATAAGGCCTTGTTAATAACAATTACTTATCTGAAGTCTGGTTGAATGAAGTGGATGTAGCTGTGATGGTAACAAGTGCTGGATTTCTAGCTGTGACTCAGAAGGCTTTTGTGTCTGGACACCTACAACACCTCTGCAGAGAAGACCTCGTCACAGTTCATGTTTGTCTTGTTATGTTGTTCTCTCTCCCAAGCACAGAGCCTTCCAGCAGTGTGTGTATTCAATTTGTTCAGAAACCCCAGGTGCTCAGTGAGTGACTCTGTTGTAGAAGCTGCAAGTGTGCAACAGGCTAAAACTGCCACATTCTTGAAATGCCATTAAGCTGCTTAATAGAATTCAAGGTGCTAAAATGAGCATAAGTCCAGTCTGGATGTCTGACTTCCAGCAACATAAATGCCATTGAGGTAGCAAAGCTTTTTAAGCTTTGATCACTATAATTAATGAAGAGGGGAAAATGGTCTGTATTCTTCTCTCCCTTTTGTTCCTCTCCTTGTTAAAGGCTACAGATGGTATGTATTCATCACATGTTTTCTAAAGACATTTTTCTGTGAGTCTGTAGAGATAAGCAAGAGCTGAGGTGGGAGTGTGTTTAGCAGCTGTTTTCTATACGATTTATGGATAGAGAATCAAGTGTGCACATATAAATACATTCAGAAAACTTTAATAAGAAAAATTAATCTCAGTAAAATCTTGAGTGTGATAATGATAATTGTGAATAATGAGTGTGAAAGCAGTATGCATTGTAGGATGCTGTGTAAAGGCCTGGCTGGTTTAGAATCATAGAATGGTTTACTTCGAAGGGAACTTAGAGATAATTTAATTCCAACCTCCTTGCCATGTCCACTAGACCAGGTTGCTGAAAGCCCCATCGAACCTGGCCTTGAACACTTCCAGGGATGTGTCATCCATGCCTCACCACCCTCACAGCAGAGTATTTCTTCCTCCTATCCAATCCAACCCTACCTCTGTCATTTTGAAGCCATTCCCCCTTGTCCTGTCACTCCATGTCCTTGTGAAAAGTCCCTCTCCAGCTCTCTTACAGCCCCTTTAGGTTCTGGAAAGTGCCATAAGGTCTTCCCAGAGCCTTCTGTTCTCCAGACAGGACATCCCCACCTGGCTCAGCCTGTCTCCACCCTGGCTCTAGCCCTTGATCACCTTTGTGGCCTCCTTTGGACTTACTCCAGCAGGTCCAGATCCTTCTTATATTTGGGTGCCCCAGAGCTGGGTACAGCATTGCAGGTGGGGCTTCACAAGAGCAGAGTAGAGGGGCGGATTGCTTCCCTTAACCAGCTGCTTCCACTTATTTTGATGCAGCCCTGTATGCAGTTGGTTTAATATTGTTTATATTTCTTTAAAAAATTGTTTGCAGGCTGATAATTAACACTTGAGAAGTGTATACAATTTGCAAAACATCAGGTTATAATACATGCAAACATTTAATACTTGCTGGGGTTTTTTCTACTTTTAATATGTTTTTAAAAAACTCAAGAAAATAAAATCACTTTGTGAGTGAATGGCTTCTTGAAAAATTTATTTTGATGAAAATATATTTAGTGTTAAATTCACTATATTCTAAGGTATTTCAAGTTACATTTGATATGACTTATTAAAAGAAAGATTGCCTACAGTTGCCCAATTTGAACAGTTTTGGCCACTTCATGATTTGAGAACTCTGCCTTGCTTTGGTACCTTATTTGCATTCATGGGCAGGAAGAGGACTTTGTTTGGGCTGAAGGCCAGGTAGTAAACATCACAGCTGAGTTCCTAAGTGTACACTTAAAGACTCCCTCTGACATCCTTAGCTCTGCAGTTTTCTACCCTCTGCACTCAACTGAACAACCAGCATACAGCTCTCGTGGCAGTCCTTCCTCCTCTTCCACCAGTTCAAGCTTGTAGACCCAGAACAATTCTCTTCTAAGTCTGTCTCCACAGCTAGAGGTTGTTGGAGCATGTTCTGGGACACCACTTTTTTGGCTTTCTAAAAGAGTGAAGTAACTCGTGAAATGAAGAAAATATTTGGATCAGGTTAATCAGTTGCCTCTGCTTTGTTAGCGTTTAGCACCTGGAAACAGTCACGCTACAGTTGCAGAAGCATCCAGCCAAGCTGACTTTCCTTCACATCACAGCAAATTTCTGATCTTGGAAAAACTTGCGTTACTGGAATTTTACCCCTTGTGTAGGTTGTCCTAACTTCAGTAAAATTCCTTTTCACTACATTTAAGTTTGACCTGGTTGAGTGTGCTTAGGTTGAATAATGTGTCTGCAGCTGTGGAAACTGATGAACAAAAGGTGCAAAATCTATTTAGTGCCACTGGATTTAAATGTGCTGCCCACTAATATTTTACAACTCTTTGTATCCTCCTGTATGTTTGTGGTATGAGCCAACTGGGTGTGGTTTTTCAAGCTCTAACAAGTAGGACAAGTTGGTATTGTGCTTGTACAGAACACGTTCTGGTCAGTACTTGCTGCTTTATTTCAAAATTTTTAGTAGCTGATTTATTCTTTTTTTCCTTAAGGTAATGCTTCCTTAGGCTGAGTTCTGTAGATCACTCTTGTCTCTAAATAACTGTGTAATCCAGGTATGGTCACAGAATGGCACTGGCAGGAAAGATTCAAGGTCTCTAATAGGTTTATGGCAATTAATGATATGTAAATCTTGCATCTGTCTCTTAGTGCAAAAAGTTTGGTGTTCACCATGTTCTAATGACAGTACCTGAAAATCAAAGTGATCTATAGCTAAACATTTTTAGAATTGCATTGTCCAGAACACTTTCTTATATGTTCTCCTTCCATTAACTTTCATTATTGGTGGAAAAAAATGACCCTATTGGTACAGTGCCTGTAACTTTTGAAGGGTTCTGCAGTAAAGCAAGCCAGTGCTGAGGATCTTTTGGCACTTGGGAGTTGTAAGAGTAACAGAAGAACCAATGGATCAGGATGCAAGTTCAAGATAAAATGCTGCTTTGTGAGGAATATAGCAGTTGCAGTGCTAAATTATGGCATTCAAAGGTAACATAAGTGTAAAAGCTGCACCTAGATACAATTTGCAAATATTCTTATGAAAACTGCTGGCTCTATAATAAGAAATAAGTTTTGTTTCTATAATAAGAAAAAAATGCCTGTGCAAATTATGGAAATCTCTGGGAAAGAGTATTTACTGTCAGCTTCAGTTATGCAAGTAATTTCATTGTACCTTTAATTTCCCTTTAATTTCCCTTGTTATGGCACACTGAATTATGTTTCTCAATATGTTTACTTTTATTTACTTTCAGAGTATATAGTGGAAACATTTCAACTCGTAGCCTCCTCCACACAAGACATTAAAGTTGTTTTTATGGTGGGGGAAAGAAAGAATAAGATTCAAAAACCTGTTGCGCCTAGACACATTTTAAATGATAGATAGTGGTAGCAGCTGAAATTGAAAGTTCAGTTGTTCTAAATGTCATATGAACACAAACTGTGCCAAAAATCTGCATGCTGAAGAGACAGAGCACAGGAAATGGGAGCTGTTACTGCTCTTGAGTGCAGATAAGGAACTAGGGGAAAGGGAGATTAAACACAAACTTTTTTTCAAACTGACTAGATCTGTGTCCAACTAACTGCTCAAAATTTAACAAAAGCACTTTCTGTAGTAAAAAAGATATCTCAAATTAATAGTAGCTTATGAAAGTCTTTATTGATGCAGATTCTTGGTGTGGCATGGAAACTTGATTAGCAAAATACTTGCAGAAATATTTTTTGGTGAACAGTAAGAAAAATGCAGTGGGGGAAAAAGAAGGAAAGAAGTCGTCTAAATGCTGTCTGGCATCAGAGTTGGAAATAGTTGGCATCCGTGTTCAAAAACATGAGATGTCAAAATAATGGCCCCCTAGAACATGCATTTTATCTGTGAGTCTCTAAAATATTTCATATTTTTTGTGGAAATGAAGAAGAGAAATGAGGGCTGGAGATGGAAGATTGTTACATAGGCAACTATGTAGGTGTCAAAGCCTATTATTTGTCATGGTTTATGTCATTTGAATTTTGGGTGGGTGTAGTGCTGGAATTTTAGGGCAAAATGTATAAGGAAATAATTGTTTTGGCTTGATGCTTCCTGTCCTAGGTAGGGTCTTGTCCTGTCATTTGTTTAGGTCGTAGTTTGAGATACCAAAAACCATTAAATAGATCATTTCAGTCTGGAGAAGAGGAACCCTTTCATATCTTACTAGAATTATCCTTGTTTTATTACTAATACAAATAAGCACAACCTATTGTAGGTAATGCAAAGTCTTGGAAAGCAAATGCTTTGGCTCATCTTCCTTCCTCTGAACCAAAGTGTTCTGTAATGGGGAATTGCAGTGGTTATGTAGTAACCTCTTTGCTAATAGAGCCCAGAAGGAGTGTGGCCTCTGGGGATACTTTCTTGCATGCGGATGATTAGAATGAGGAAAACGGAGACCTTGATATAATTGATTAGAAGTTATATGCTTGAAAGATTTGCAATCAAACATATTCGTGATATGTACCAAACAGAACACTGATTTGTGTTTCCTGTTTTACCTTTAATATGGATAATCTGATTGCTAGCTAAATTATGCCTTTGATTAATGGAAAAGCAATCAAGATTATCATAACTACCTGAAAGAACTTCTCATGGACTTTTTAAAGATAAAAGATAGGGATGAATTAAGTGTGTAACACTGGAATGTTTTTAAAAATTCCTGATTCTGTGCAGTAATAGAACTTCCTGTCTAAATTGCTTATTCTGCCACTGTAGTGGAAGCAGCTTAACTCTTCCTGTAAGCTTTCCCCAAATTATTCACCAGGCTGTAGACTGTTCCCATGTATGTGTCCCTAATGGCCATCAGTAGCAGCTTTGATGTGACTGTCCCATAAAGGTGTGAGACAAGTAATACGGGAGACCTCTAAGAGTGGTAAATCTCTTAACTCAGGAATGGTGTATTAGAAGAAATTAACCAGTTTAATCATACCTTGTAGGCTTTAATTGCTGAAAGAAAATGTACATGGGGTTTCTCTTGACATTCCTTATAGTCCTTGGGGAAGAAGTATTGAAAAGTAGTCTTTCGTGGGTAGAAGTATGTAGGAGACTTGTTGGATTTCCTGAATAACTTTTGGTGTGCTATGTATAAATTTTCCAGTAGCTAATATGCATTATACATGCTTTCTCTCAAAGGTAATTTTCTCTTTTTTAATGAATTCCTGAAGGGAAGAAATGTAAAATAAAAAGTCATGTTCTGAAGGATGATCTCTTAGCTGTTTAATTTGTAGCTTTCCTTTTCTAGGTACACATTTGTCTTTGCTTTCTGTTGTCCTTGGACTCTTTCCATCAGTGCTTGCTACAGCCAAAGCAGGATAGGTGAAACTGGTATCAGATAAGAAGCTGCAGCATTTTTCCTGTTGTTTTTTCATAATCTTTGAAGTGTGAGCTCCTTGCTGAGAGAACCTAAATATGGGGTTTGGTATGGGAACTCAAGTTCAATCAATGACCTCTAGTTCCCTGCAACGGAGGTGTTCTTTGCGCTGCATCAGATGAAATCATCAGTCTCTCTAAGCTCTAGGGGACCTGATTTTTTTTTATATATAGAAATTCTGGTGACTTGGTATTTCTCTTTCAGGTGCCATATGAAACACTGAACAAACGATTTCGAGCTGCACAGAAGAACATTGATCGAGAGACCAGCCACGTTACCATGGTGGTGGCGGAGCTGGAGAAGACGCTCAGCAGTTGTCCTGCTGTGGATTCAGTTGTGAGTCTCCTGGATGGAGTGGTTGAAAAACTCAGTGTTCTGAAACGCAAGGTGAGTGGTGTTGCACCTTCATTACAATGCTATTTGCTTGGGTTTTCTTTTCAAGGTAACAGGCATTACCTGGCTCTTTAAAGGCCTTGGAATGCCCAGTTAAACCTTGCTTCACTATGCTTAAGAAACAGACTTGGTGGCCTTTGCCTAAGTATAGCAAACTTTAATTGAGAGGTAAAATTAGTATATGTTTATAATCCTGAAAAGGACTTTCTTTACTAACAGAAAAGAAATAGTAGCAAAATTAATTGATTTGTATCAATTAATTGTAATTTGTATCAATTCCTTGTCTTATGGAAAGGTTTGTGCTACTGCTTTAATTGATCACTGGAATAGCAAAACAGGTAGATCAAGCTGAAAAATGTGAAACCCTCAGTGCAGGAATAGTTGTATGCAGTGTTGAGACTTCTTTGCAGAAGAAAGTGCCAGTTGTCCTGGATTGTTACTTGAAAAATTTTTATAAACACTCAACTTGCAGTTTGGGAGATTCCTAGTGAATATTAAGAGCCTTTTAAACAAAATTTGGCTTCTAGCTGTTAAGCTTGAACAAAATACAACCAGCCTTTCATGCCTTTACCACATCTTTCTTAGAAAAAGATGTGTATGTTCTCAGAAAAAGTATAAGCCATCTTTATTTTGGATGGGAATATTACTCATCCCTAGAGTCATCAGAGCAGTTACTTGAAACAAGTCTTGCAGAAAAATGAAAATAGCTCTGTCGCCTGACTTGAGAGCAGCGCTTCTCCAAAAATAAGCAGATGAAACATAGTAGGAGAGTCATTTCATTAAAAGTTAAATGAAACAACCAGCAGATATAAATCTTGAGACAATATTAAGTGAAGCGTCAAAATACCTTGGAGGTTTGCAACATGAAAATAATGCTGTCATGTGTGTTGATTTGGGGTTTTATGCTTCAACAAGTTAGTTGGGTGTTGAAACGCTGTTCTGCAAAAGACTTCATAAATTAATTGCTCTTTTCATCCTCGGATTGTGAGACTTAAAGAGGTCTTAAAGAATATGTTTTCTTCACTTCTCCGTTACTTGCAGAAAAATAGCTGTTTCTGAAAGAGATGTTGGATGTTGCTTGTAGGTGTGTAGTAATGATGTGGAGGAGTAAAAGTTATTTACTTGTTAAATCTTTGCTGACTGTGGGGGTGTGTCTGAAGGCATTGCTGAATGTTTTGGGTGCAAAGCTCCATTTTTGTTTAATTGCTCATTTGTTTTTGACTGCCTGAAAGACTGTGGGGAGTCTTAGAGCTGCTCAGAAAGAACAAAAGGCAAAGAAAATTTGTTTAACAGTAAAAGTCCTCTGAAATACAAAGGTCTTGTTTCTGCTCCAAACCCTCAACTCCCAACTGTCCTCTCTATAATCTCTGCCCTGAGCAAAATGATTGTTTTCTTTAGAGCCTTTGGACTCATGTGGAATCTCTGTTTCCTCCTGTGTTTAGACAAGGATCTCATGAACTGCTGAGATGGCCATAATAGAATTAGATGGTTCCTTTATTTAACACCTTACTCACTCTTGAAGGAGAACTTTTAAACACAGCAGGTTTCTTGGGTTCTGAAAATGATCCCAGGGAAACCCAGGCCTTTGTGTTTTCCCTTTTGTATCCTGTTTAATATGCTTGTTCCCACAAGTTCTGTTAATGTCCAGCAGGGCAAGTCCAGATAGACTTGCTTCAGAGGGTTTCGAGAAGGATCTGTAGCCTTTCTGAATGTACTAGAAGGATCAAAAAACCAGCAAGAGCTGTATGAGTCCAGATACAAAGCCATTTAAGAAGAGTCCTTTGGAATGAGAAAGGGTCTAACCTTTGTGCCTGGCTGCCTTGAGTTCTTGGTTGTATTCAGAATATTTCTCAAGGTTGCCTTCACATCTGATAATACTGCAGAGATCTAAAAACGGGAAGTGTGTTTTGTCTTGAATCAGTGTTTGCTTGCTGACTAGGAAGAGACCCAGTTTTTAACTCAAACAAAATAGTTGTTCCCAAACTGTATGTTACAAAATAAAGCTAAAGTCAGCAGCAGAAGTAACTCAGACTTCAGTAATTAAAATAACTCATGCTACAAATGTCTACATGAATTTTAGTGGGAGACTCTTGTATAATTACTAGTGTTTTAGATACTTGAATTTGGTATCAAGGGTCAGATCAGAGTCAGGCTTAATGGGGGGGGGAGGGAGGAAGCTTGGTGAGCTTTCCTTTCCTTGCAAGTTTTCTCTTATTTCACTTTGCTTTTCAAATACTAATCCTTTCAGAAGTCGATCTGTGGGCACAGTAAATACAATTAAAACCAATCTGTGCTTCCAGAGCCGGAGCTCTACTATATATGATACTGTAGCTTGAGTTCTGGGAAGGTGTCTGTGTCAGCATGGAGTGCAGAATGGGCTGCCAAAAGCCTGCCAGGTTCTCTGGGCTGGGCTGGCAGACCTGCCTGTGCCTTCCAGCTGCCAGAGCTGTGCAGTCATTCAAACACGAGCCAGCAAGTTTGAAGTCACCACAAGGCAGCCTAACTTGGAATTGTATCACTAGTGATATATTGCAGATGGGAAAGGTGTTAACCATCCTCTGCCAATTTGCCTTTACCTTAGCAGGCACATAAAGGTGCTGCCAGCTTTCTGGAGTTCTGTAGCCTGGCATGGCCCAGAGTTGTCACATGCTGTGTACTGAGTCAGCCAGCTTGGAATGATGACTTTAAGGTTAAAGGAAAGCAACTATGAGCTGAGGGTTTTGGTTTTAATTAAAAAAAAATACTGTGGCGATATCTTGGGGGGATGGTGTGTTTTGTGCTGGGTATGCCAATATGTTGGTTTAAAATCATCAGACTACTTCCTCTGGACAATTGTGCTTTCTCAAATAAGGCTCCTTAGCAAGAGATGCATGTTTCCACAGTAGCAGAGTTAAATAAAATAGTACCAGTTTAACACAACTGATGATTTTTGGAAAACTGCTTTTAGATCCTTGAATTACAGGTTCCAAGAGGCCAGCTGTTTGTATGATTTCCATTATTGCATGACTGATTAAAGTGGCTCTAGTGTATTAGAAGTACTGTGGGTTTACTTGGCATCACTCCTCAGTAAAACTAATCCAGCAGGACAGCTGATGAAGGAAGAAGCCATGCATAGGTTAGAGGTGGAAATTGTGCTTTTCAACCGTTTAGATCAGATGACTGCAAACCCTCACAAAGCTCTTTGCAGGCTATTGCAGCACTTGCTGCCGTAGTTGATACATTTCTGGTTTTGGATGAACTGCAAATTAAGCAGAAAAATTTATATATTCATAATGTCCAATATGTCAAAACTTACTTCTGTGCAAAAATATCTCAGAACAGGACCAGCCATGCTGAAACTTAACTGCTGCCATAGGAAATGTTTCTAAATGAAAGAAACACTACTGGGAGTAAAGAATTTACAAACAATTACTGTATTTTGCTCTAAAAGGATGTTGAAAATGCATAGCTCTTACTGTTACTTTTTCCTTTTTAGGCCGTTGAGTCAATCCAGGCTGAAGATGAAAGTGCAAAGCTCTGCAAACGCAGGATTGAACATCTGAAGGAGCACAGTAGTGACCAGCCAGCTGCTGCCAACATGTGGAAGAAGAAACGCATGGATCGGATGATGGTGGAACATCTCCTACGCTGTGGCTACTACAACACAGCTGTAAAGCTAGCCAGACAAAGTGGGATTGAGGTGGGTGGCAATGTGGACTAACTTGCTAACAAAATGGTAGTAAAGAGGAAGTTGGAAAATTAGAATGAGCTGCTTTAGCCTTGTAGCAGTTATTTGTATGTATTGGTGGTGTGCCTTCATTGCTACTGTTTATCTGTTAATCTTTTTAGGCTTGAATTTGTTCTCCCTACTTGTATTAAATTCAAGTCAAAATTGAAGGTGTAATTTCTTGTCATAAATGCTTTTAGATAAACACCTTTCTCTGTTAAAATTCAGATTAATTCTCAAATGTCATACAAAATTTCTTGTTAGAGGCCTTTCGGCTGCTGATTAAGCAGGTGGTGGAGCTTCCCATCTGTCTAGCCTCACTCAGCTGATATGTGTAGGTGACCAGACTGAGCAGAAAGCATTTGCTGATTGCAGGAACAACTGTTCTTTTGTATCATCCTACTGTTAAATGCATTGAGAGGAAGGCTGGCTTTTGCTTGGGAAAAGAAATTTTGATACAATTTGGGTTTTTTAGTAGCCATTATATCTTGCATGATCCCAAGAATGCAAGAATTCCAAGAATTGCTTGTTTCACCATTTTCTGATTGTTCCTTTCCTTTTCACTGGTTACCTAGTTGGTTTTGCTTGGGTTCAGAGTGGGTTATGAAGTGTTTGGAGTTTGCTGCTTTGGTGTGACTTTTTTTATGCAGACCAATGAACCCTCACTATGATCCTCTAACAGCCACGAGGATGTTAAAACTGATTTTTAAAGAATTTGCTGTTTGTCTAGAGAAATCATGTTTTCCAGATTTTAGGTAGCCTTTGCTATTTGATCTGAGTGATCCTTGAGTCTTAAGTTCTTTTGATATTCCTGATTCCAGAAAGTATGCAACTCTTTTAGTTAAAATCTTACTCTTACAGAGATGCTGAAAGGTGAGTTCTGTTACATGGCTTATGTACTTTGCCTTTCTTGGGTGGAATAGTTTAATACATCTCTGACATTTTGTTGGGGGAAAATATATTTTTGTTACTGATGTCAAGTTAGAGCATATGTACTTGTTCTTTGTCTTGTGACAGGGACCTATCTGTCACATGTCTCTTATTCCTTGGCTGCTTTACTGGTCTCATCCTGTTCAGCCAGCAGCAATTTCAGTAAATGCCAAATAGGAAATAGTATGTAGAGGCTGAATAGAAGTGAGAGGGGAAGTGGGTTACAAAGTATTAATAGGAAATAGTCCTGAAAAAATCAACTGAAGAGGCTGTTGTGCCTCACTTGAGATACAGCCCATGCATGAGAGTCAAAAATACCCAAGGCAATTATGCTGGGAATAACTGCAGTTTGACTGGTCAGCAGCTCTCCCACTTCTGGTAGATGTTTCCCTCTGTTTTGAGCAGGAGCTCATGTCTGCTGAATCATCATGTTGCTGTACCTACTAGGTCTGCTGAAAAAGCACTACGGAAATATTTTCACTCTCATAGCAAGTTCTATTATGCCTGATTAAGTAATGCTCAGCTTTGGTTTAGACATGAGCATGGAAGTCTGTCATGATATACTGCAAGACCCTGTGGTAAAAGCATCATACTCATGAAGTCTTAAAGCTTTTCGTTCTGTTTGTTGAATGGAAAATTTTGTGTTAAAAAAGAAGTTTTAAATAAGATTATTTACCTTCTGCCTGCAAGCCTAACTCTTTTTATTTGCATAACATCAAAGTAACTCAAATAACACAGAATGTAGTTGCACGTTGAATGCAATGAGACCATTTTTCTTCTAGTTTGCTCAAATTATGCATTTTAGTCAACATTACAGTTTGTTTTGTCTTAATTAAGATAAGGCTTCTCTCACTTCCTCTGCTTTGCACTTGGTCTTTCTTACTGTATGGCGATCCTCTTTGTGAACAGCTTTTACAGCTTATGATGCTGGGACTTGGTTGTTATGCAGAATTTGTGGTTTTGCTGGTTTAATAAGACAGCATCTCTGTTTTTGTTCCTTTCTTGCTGAAGGATATGAGCATTGAGATGTTCTCTAATGCTTACTAATGTAACTCTGCTGTAGAGATTATAAAATACGATGGTATTCACTCATCGAAAGTAATCTTTGTTTACTGTGTCCTCACCTGGAATTTTGATTAATGTCACCACCAGTCTTGATTTTGTTATCACTGAGTAGGTGTTACACCCTAAGTAAGAATCTGAAAAAAGGTGGCATTATTGTTCAGCTTGTCCAGCAGCCAGAGCTGGGGTGGACAAGCTGAGCATGGCCCAGCAATGCACTCTCATGGCAAAGGCAGCTCAGCAGCACTCTGGGTTGCACTGGGATAAGCAGCAGCAGCAGAAGGGAGGTGTTCCACCCCCTCTACACAACCCTGCTTAGACCCATCTGGAGTGCTGTATCCAATTCTGGGCCCCCAGCAGACACAAAGACTTGTGGAGTCTTCCTGTACTTGGAGAAAAAACCAGACCGGAATGGGAAAGACCCTAAGTAACCTGTTAAAGGTGACCCTGTTGAGCAGGGAGACTACACAGGTTCCAGAGGTCCCAATTGCAACCATTCTGTGATTCTGTTCCTCTGGCTGTGGGGCAAATGGTCAAGGTGCCCTTTGCTGCTCTTTGGAAAGGCTGAAGGAAGAAGCTCTCTCCAGTTCAGTTGTAGCTTGGGGATCCCAGGTTAAACACTTTCTAGTAGCTGTTAGACCAGTCTTGGGAGCAAGTCTCAGCCTGCTTGTTTTAAGTTGCTGGTGGGGCTCCTGAATGTGAAGAGACCTGCAGAGCTGACAAGGTGCTTCATGGGTGAAGCAGGTCAGAAAGGATTCTGCTTCAGTGACCAAAGGAAAACCATTGAATCATCCCTATGTTTGAGCAAACTGTCTGCTGTGTACTATTGGCAAGGACTGTGTGCCATTGTGTCCAATTCTAATAGTTTTTGATGGGCTGTGACAAATTTTAGGCTATTTTCTAAATTAATTACTTTCATAGGAATGATAAGCTATTAAATCTTGTAATAGAAGATAAGTTTTTTAAAAACCATGGTTATAAACTAGGAAGCAAACAGAATGGAAAGAAATGCTGGATGTGAAAAATTATAGGGAAGTTTTAAATATCAGAATTATGAACTAGCTTAAGTGAAGAATAACTTTGGGCATAGGGCATTTATACACCATAAAGTTATGGCAATGCAATAAATAAATTCCAAACATTGAATATGTGTTATATGTCTTTTAAGAAAAGTAATGCTGCTTGGGAAAGTAAACCAGAATGTGAGTAGTATTAAAATAAGAGCTGACAGTCAAAGACAGAAATGTCATGTTTGTGCCAAAGTAAATATGGGGTGGAGGGGTTTTCTATTGTGGAATTTTTTCTTGATGTTGTCTGGCTCCCTAATGATGTTGAAGACACAAACTAGATGTTAAAGGGTTTTTATTGCATACGAATAAAACTCATCAGTCCTGGCTTACTAGACTAAACAGAATCAAAGTAAGGGCATTATTACAACCTTGTGATGCCACACCAATATAAAAATGCCTATTTTCAGCTAGCTGGTAAGGTTGTCTGTTAGCTTCAACTTGGTTAGTTCATGTTCTGCTACACTGCTATCTCATTTCTGTGCCATTAATTGATATACAAATCTAGTTTAGGAAGTGTGGTGTTACAATAGGAAATTCGTTACTGTTTGTAAATAAATTTTATTATTAGGCTATGTATGTGGTGCTTAGTCTACTGTTTCTGGAGGTGGTGGGGTTTAAAATTTTGTTTTTCCAGCCCTTTCTTTAATAAACTAGGAAGAAAAAATAAACATGTAAGGTGTCCTTACATTCTTAGCTTAATTATGTATAGCTGTAGTGATTTTTACCTGTAGGATTGAAAACAAACCCAGATTCTGAAGCTACCAGGCTCCCTTATCATATGCTATAAATCCTCTTTCCATCTTTGCTTAGCTTATTTTAGTAAAAGAATCTATCTCCTTGCCTTAATGTTCATGCTGTACAAAAGCTGTACAAGTGGCAAGGTGGGATCTGTGAAGAATAGCATAAATTGAACCCAATGCTTAGTGTGTTGGGGCAGGGAGCAAATGATTTAAAAATCTATAATTCGTTGAAGAACAGAAGAGCTACTACACCCCTGGGCAGGGTAAGTAATGACACTAACACAGTCAAATGCTTGAGCTGAAAAAACTCTTAAATACCTTAAAACTGGTTAATTTTACCTTAAATCAGGGATTATGAATATCAATTAAAGTTCTGCCAATTAATGTACTTAGATCAGTATTTAAGTGGGTGCATCATACTTCAAAGATACTTAGCTATCCCTTTGCATTCATTACCACTGTGTGCTTTTTGCTTTTGAGAATTGGTGGGAAAAACTGAGTAGTCCATTGAATTCAAAAGTTTTGTCTAGCTATATGACTGTTGTCAACATTGATCTTTATTAGAAGGGCTTCTTGACACTTCAAGCAGTATTGACAATTTGGCACAGTCCCGAAAAGATAACAATTTTCTTGAAGTGGGAGTTGAGATCTCCAGTTACTATAAATGGTTTCCTTCTTGAGCAAAACTTCTACATCTGTGGTAATGGTTATTCACTGGAGAATATCAAAATGGGGCAGATACTGAAAAGCCATTTTTAAAATATTTAATTGTCTTTCAAAGTAGTAAATACATTTATTAAAAAAAATTGTTTAAATAAGGAATAGTAGTCACTGGAGAAGCTGATAATCTTCTGTTCTTCTCTCCCTCCAGTTTGGTCCAGTTAGTCTTTTCTACTGCATCATTGCAGCTTCAGTTTTTGCAAAACTGTTTTTGGAGGGATTAGGCTAACTAGAAAAGATACCTGCAACAAATTCAAATGTGTTCCACTCTCTTAGTTTTGTTACAGAAAGCTATGAAATCTTATTTGATGTCCTGTGGTATATGAGAAACTTGAATTCTTCAAGTCAAGCTTCATGGCTTTTGGACGAGTATCTGATCTCTTCTTTTTCCTGTTCTATGTCAGTGTTCCTTTCTTCAGCCCCAAAGCTAAATGTTTTTTCTTTGCTTTATGAAAGTGTTCCTCAGTACTGTGATACAGATTCTTCAGCTGACACCTCAGTAGAATACTGCTGAAGGATTTTTTTCTGCTACGGGGCAAAATCTTATTGAAGCTGCTATTTTTGACGTAATCCATTCCCTGAATAACTGTTTCTACCTGATGACTTCCTCAGAAAAGGGGAGATGGAAAATAACCTACTCATTTGAGCATCACAAAAAGGAGCAGTATTAAGTCTTAACTAAAAAAATTAAAAGCTGAATAAACACTTCATCTAACAATCATACAAATGTACCTTTAGAAATCCTCCTTGTTAAGATAGTCCAATAATGGCTTGTAGGCAAACACACACATATGTATTAAAGTAATTAATCAAAACACATTTGTATTCATAACAATTGAATTTTAAATAGGTAAATAATATTCAGCATAATGCTTGAATGTATTATTTACTTCATTGTTGTGCAGAACATAGCCAAGCTGACTTTCCAGATGCAGGCTGAATGGTAAAAGGTGTCTTTTGCCTGGAGCTATTTGCGTCCCTCTCCTGTGACTTGCTGTTCCCACACTAAAGATGTTACAGGAAAACTGTGTATGAAGGAACTCCTAAACTGGCATAACTGATTTAAAGGTGCCAGAATTTTAGCTTCTGCTGCTTGGAGTTACCCTGCAGTGCCAGGCTATAGAGAGCTACTCGGGAACTCCTTTAAATGTGTTTTGGCTGTACCTAGTGTAGGCATGGCAACTTCGAGTCGATTGGTATAATGAATGTCTGGGTGTGTTCATCTGAATTTCAAAGTGCTGCAATTCCTGCACAGCCTTACATCTGCAGTCTGAAGCATCTTGAGGAATTAGAATTATGTAAATGTGAAATAGTCAAGATCGAAGCAGAATAACAAACTTCCTCATTATAAATCATTTGACACTTCAAAAGCCAACAACATGAATTGTGCTGTGATGTTGAACATCTTGTTTTTTTCAGTCCGTTTAGACAAAGTGGGTTACCTGTATTGTATCATAACTGAGCTAATTTATTACAAAATACTTAGTCTGGAATGCTGGTGATGCAAGAAAAATTCTTGAATTGAAATTTTATCTAAACATGGTATGGTGTTAACACCTGGAGATTACCCAGGAGTAGAAGAGATTTGGGTTCAGTTATGCCTCTTCTTACTGTCCTTTCTTCCTGCTAGACGTTCCTTCAAAATGTAAATCTTACCTCACATTTAATGCTTGCTCCTAACATTAGATGACAGGATAATGTTTTGTTAGAGAATGTATGTAGCTGCTAAGACACACTGATCCTGCATGGACAAAAGCTGCAGTGCTTGTGCTCCACTAGCAAAGGATTGGGTGCCTTTCCTCTGCTAGAAGAGGCTGTGACAGAAAACAAGGCACTTTATTTCTGCCCAATGATGCATCTTAAGCTCTAGAGGCTTTGTCACACTACTGTAGTGTAGTCATTTATTACTGTACTTAGTGTGGTATAATGTGCTGATGGGTAAAGGTGCAGCCATTTGCTGAGTTACAAAAATTGCTGAGGCAGGAGCAGAGGATGCATTGGGAAAACAGATTGCTAATAACCAACCTCAGTGCTTGCTCCAACTCCGAGGCTCTTCCAAGCAGCTTATGTCCTTGAGCAAAAAGAGGTGGATGAAACACTTGGCTCTAAAGCAGTCAATAGCAGAATTTGTTTAGTTTTGGTGACCACACTTCAGAAAGCTGTTGGAAAAACAAGGGAGAGGATGACTGGAAAATGTTATGGGTGGGTGCTTTTGGTAGGTGTGAGAGCAGAGGTCAGATACCAAGGAGTTTTGTAATCTAGTCAGAAAAATTGAAGTTGGACACAAGTTTAGAACATTAATTAATGACTAGAACCAATTAACAAAACTAGCAGTATTCTCTAATGTTGTATAAAGACCATGCTCTTCTGACAGACACTAAATGTAAGATACTGGGATCCTTCAGAAATAACCAGGCAGAATTAAAAGGTCTGTGCTATGCTGAGGGTATGGAATATGCTCTCATGTGAAAGCTCGACTATACCCCACGGGTACTGTGTTTACTTTGTATACAAAAACATTTCTGGCTCTTCTGTTGATGAATCTGTGTTTGCCTGTCTGTCTTTGCATTTTTCCTCAATAACTAGCTCTGCAGCTGCCTTTGAGTATGACATTCTGTCAGTTACTCTGTTTAGTTTCTCTCTAATCCTGTTAATGTGTGTAGCATTATAACACTTAATTGTAGCTAAATGAACTTCAGACAATGTTAATTTATGAGCAGAGAGTAAGGAGGCCTCTTACTGTTAATTTGTGCCCCACTTTATCTGGTCTTCAGTAATTATGGTGTTGCTGTATTGTCACCACCTATGCCATTATTTTCTTAATTTGTGTCTCCCTTCAATGTCAGTGCAGTTCATACCATACTCTGTGTTGACTTTGAAGAAACTGTTACTCCAGCAGCCTTTTATTCCTGCCCTTATATAGGAGCAGAGTAATTGGATTATGGTCCCAATTCGTGTTACTGCCATCAAAACCACCTGCACTGTCCCCCTCTTCACCTGCACCTCACTTTTCCTTTCTGCACATGTTTTCAAGTAGGCAGTGTGCCTGTGGTGTGTTCCAGGCTTCCTGCTCCTGCCAAGGGATGCCTCTGTCACTGTTTCCCCACTGTGGAAATGCATTGACCTCTTCTTTCCCAGCTGCTGCTGTTGTCTTACCTTGCAGATCCTTGTGTTTGCCTTCTCCCTGAATTGTGTAACAATGATCACAGCCCGAGATGATGCCTGGATTTGCTGTGTGTTCATCACAGGGGAAATTATAACAAATGAATATATTAATATAGAAGACTAAATTGACCTCTTTGTTTGTAACTGTTCATTACTGCATTTCTATTTCACTTCCATAGAACTAAATTATACCGAAGGTTGTCCTCCAAGTGGAGAGTATGTGAGTAGTCATTAAAAGCTTAACACAGCTTTTTCTGAAGTTGTTGTTTGAGTGATCTAAGTGTTTATTGTATTTCATATACAAGTAGTTTACCATGCTGCTGAATGCTGAAGAGCATCAGCAAAGGCTTTTTTATGAGGGTAGTGCTCTTATGCATGTGATGGGTATAGATAGACAGTCAATCTTATTAAAGCTGTTATTGGTACATACTCTTGGCAATGAGCCACTGATAGCTTGAGGCATACTGGCCTATTTTCAATTTCATGTTGATGCTAGTAAGCAATTAAAAATAAACAATTTGCATTTTTGAAAAAATACATAAGCAGCATCTTATGATACTGCGAATTGCTTATTTTATACAACAAATAGCCTATTTTATGAGAGATGTTTTTTTCCGCTGAGGAAACTTTCTTTTCTGCAAAATGCTGCCTTTTCTCACTGATTCAAATGTTTTATTTTTTCTTGTTTAAGCCTAACATTTCTTTTTTGATGAATTAATCTTGTTTTGAGAATAGCTTATGGGAGATTTGAAAATACCAAGTATTGTGTTCTAGTAGTCATTTCTGGTAGATTTTGAGCCCTGTTAAAGATTCACATTTCATATGTGAAATATTCTGGGGTTTATATTAATACATAAACATTCATATGAATTATAAGGGATTTTATCATACATTCTTTCTGATAGCTTTCCAGACTTGTGACTGGAGATCTCATAAAGTACTTCAGCTCATGTGCAGAGTGGAGACCAGTGGAGAGGAATGACTTGACCTGACTGCTCCAAATTTTAAAATGTTTTGACATACAACCTAATGCAAAGTTGCTATTACTGTTGCATCTGGTGCTGAAAATTCTGAGCAGTTTTCTTGGTGAATTTAGAGCTACACATGTAGATCTGTCTTTTTCCAATTCACTGCTGAATTCCCTTAATTGTGCACTATCTAAAGTTACAGCCTTTGTTTGGCTTTAAATTCAGTTTAACTTCACATTTTGATATAAATTTGCCAGTTTGGTTCACAGCTTTATAATAGACATAGCTGCGTTCAATTTTAAATTCATGTGAAGCTTATATATCCCTCAGTTAAACTAAATTACCCTGTTGCCTTTATGCATACCTTCTCATTATTTCACAGCTATTATTCTTCAAAACTTTCACTGTATTTTTGTGAATCACTTCTTCTTTTCTGTAACACAACCACATAAATTCATTAAGTTCTGGGCCCATTTTCGTTGTTTTCTTAGTTTTGGTGTTTCAGACTAGTGTTCATTTTTGCTGCAGCCTTTCCCTCCAGTGAGGGCAGGCACTGGAGTCTCCTGAAAACAAGACACAGCCAAGGAGAGCATCCTGGCAAGGAATGAGATGCCCTGAGAGTTCAGCCCATCAACTCCTGCCCATGCTCACCATAAGAGTCCAAAAGCTGTTCAGAGGAGGGGATGTGCATAAACATGCTTGGGATGTTCTTACTAAGAACCCATCTGAGCAAATGGGATACACCTTTTATGTTGGCCAGGAGTATGTATCAAGTAATCATCATCATAAAGGTATCCTCATTATTCATAGTATTTTATACCTAATAATTGGAGTTCTGTGCAGAATCATAGGGTTGGTAACCTCCCTCCCTGGAGGCACTTGCAGCTTAGAAAGAAGCAGTGATATTTTAAAAGCTATATATATGTAAATCAGGCAGAGCACAGGGTGATGGATAGCTGTATTCTTGTTTAAATAAGTATCTCTGCTTTCACTAGTGTCTTCAGCTTTGTGTGCAGTTTTCTCTAATAATAAATGTCTTTCTCTGGTGTTTTCACGGTTGCAATGGATTTAAATAGTTTTTTTTATTATAAAGTTCACCCAATGTTGAAATAGCTACCCTTCTGATACCAGGTTATTGACTGTTGTATAGAAGGGAAAGTTGGTTCACTTTAATCCAATACTGGTTTTTTAAAGCAGAAATTTTAAAATACAGGTGGTACTTCCTGGTTTGTACTGTGCTTCCCCCTCGAGTGTTTGGGTAATTGTTGCTAATGCTTAATAGAGCTAGTTCTCCTTGAGACATTTGAGACTATTTTTCAGTACAGTTGTAGAACTAAATGAAAGTTTCATGTAAATCAGTCTTCCTGCCCAACCTCAGGTATTGTGTATTTGTAATCATAGAATTTAGGCAAAGTTATGACAATGCATAGGAGGCTGGAAAGTCTGTGCTAAGAATTATGGTTTGATCAAAGCACTGAAATAATCTGTGTGCAGGGTCAAGTTCTCCATAGTTCTGCAGTACTGGCAGGAAAGTATTGCAACCCCTGTTCCAATATGAAAGCTGAAAGTGTGAAATGAAGGGAGGTGTCAGTGTTGAAAAGAGGGTAGCTAAAGAGTTTAGAATTCCTTTTTAGTTTATATATAAGTCAGAAAATGTTTGCCGTGGTGCTGAATACTGTGTCATTTTGAGGGGGAGTGTGTGGCAACAGATTTCTTGCTTCTGCTTTTTCTGCACCTGCAAAATCAAGTGGCACTATTTCTCTAAAATTGTGTATTTACATTTACTCAATTATATATGTAAATTATATAAGAGAGGTGCTTTGTAGCAGCCTCTTAAATCTCAATCCTGTTTTGGGAGCTGAGAAAGACAATATTTCTGTATGGTCTGCAGCCTGTACTCTGAATTGCAGAATACTTGCAGAATGCTATTCATGATTGGGGTCTTAATGGGGATTTTTTTGACTGGAACCTGAGATGCTTGTTATGAATGCTAAACTGGTTCCTGTCCATCCAAGATGAGGCAGACAGGGAGTACTCCTGACTGGCCTGTGTAGAAGAGCTGTGCTACTTCTGATTAATTCTCTGATACTCCTTTCTTCTGTTTCCTTAGTCCTAGCTAAGGAAGAAGCACCAAGAGTAGGCACTACCAGAAAAGATAGGAAAGTAAGATTGGATTAAAAAAAACCTGTGTGGCATGTGGAGTTTTTAAAGGTTTATTGCCTAATTGTGTCTTAGTATTTTTGTGTTTATCAGTCTGCATGATTAAGGCTTCTAACTACTTCTAATCAAATGCAAAAGCTATTTCTGTCTCGAAAAAAGGATTTCTTAATGCCTTTTTTATATTGTTCCTTAACTTTCTATCGAGTCAACAGAGAAGAAAATTGTATTTATTGGTGCAATTTAAATGTAATTGTTGGTTCTGAAAGAAACTCTTTTAATTTAAAATGTTCTCCTCTGTTTTCTGGATACATACTGTCTGTTTAATAGAGAAGGCTGCCAAGCTTTGACTTCTTTTGGCAACTGTGAATCTAATTAGCATTTCTGTTAAATAGAACCTCTTTCATTTTAAATTTTCAAAAGCAATGTAGAAATTCTCTTTTTATTTAAGCCTATTGTCTGCCTCGGCAGCAATTGCAGTCTTTTTGCTCATGGCAGAGGGCTGCTGTACTAACACCTGATTGATACATACAGATAGCTGGGATTCTCTCACCAGCTCATGGGCTTATAACAAATGCTGCCCTTATGCTTCTTTAATTTATTTTTTTCTGTAATGAAGCTTAAACTATAAAAAGCTAACAAATGAGATTAAACCAGTGATTTGTTTCTGCTTAGCAGATCCAGTCCTTTTTTGATGTAAAAGAAAATGCTTTTGTTTTAATTTGGTATAAAAGCAAATGCTGTTCATTAAGAGGGCACATAGCTCAAGTAAGCTTGAGGAGATATATGGAGATGTTATTGTTTGTAACTTAAATGGAATTGTCTTTCCACTCAGCAGCTGTATGGAGTGCAAGCAAGATAATTAATATGATTACATTATATGTCAAGCTACTTACACAGATGAGTTAATGGGCAAGAGTTTTTTAAATGGTCACCTTATCATGCACAGGGGAATAATGCACTTTTCTTCCACTTGAGCATATAATCAGAAAACCTTCAGACCAGCATAAAGATTATTCTCATGTTCTTGTCGGAATACTTTAAAATACTGTTGTGGATTAGGTTGTCATTCTTTCAGTCCATTTGCCAACACATTGATAAAATAGATTAATTATTTTTATCTCTAAGGGTATGGGAAGAGTCTGTTATAGTCCAATCTCAGTGTTGTTTTGTAAACTTGTAGCTATCTGAAATCTCAGCTCAGTCTGACTTCTAGTGGATTTGATACCACTAGAGCTGTGGGAGGCCCTTTATTCTTTTGGTGGTAAATGGTTTTGTTGCTATGATCATACAATCTATAAAATAAATATTAATGTTTTGGTTTTAAAATTCAAGTAATGAAAGATTTAATAAAAGCTGCAAGTTCTGCTGCACTTTAGAAATACATGTGGCTTGTTTAAGTTTCTGTAAATAACCACTCTGATAAACCTAAGTTACTCCACTTTCCCAATAGTTTTAGAATTCCTGTATTTATAAGGAAAAACTGGCTAAGGAAATGCAAGATGTGAACATGATATAGGTGATGCTAGTTCTAGTTTTCAGCTTTGTCTCATGGAAGGTAGAACTTCTAAGACTGAGTATATTCAGCTGTTCTGACAGCTGAAAGTGCCATCTTATTTCCACTAGAGCTGTGGTAATATTTGTGATATTAAGCATGTCAGTGGTATAAAAGTCTGCAAGACTCTAGGTGTAATCTTTAATATTTTCCTTCATTTTTTTGTTCTAGTTCTGTTATGTAACTAGACTCAGAGAACTGTTGTCACTATCAGAACATTTCAGTCTGTGGAAATATCCTGTAATGTCTTTTTGCAGTGTACAATTCTAAAAACCAGAAGTCTTGAGAACAAAGTCTTTTCGTATTTCTGTATTCCAGCTAAGTTGAAGAATTGCTGTGTGAAGTATGAGTACAATTTAACAAGACCTTCTTTCCTTTTTTGTTTTTTTGAAGGACTTGGTAAATATTGAGATGTTTTTGACTGCTAAAGAAGTGGAAGAGTCATTGGAAAGACAAGAGACCATGACTTGCTTGGCTTGGTGTCATGACAACAAATCCAGACTCAGAAAAATGAAGGTATGAAAATGCAACATGTTCACATTTTGCTTAAACTATTTTCTAAGCAACTTGGATGCTGGATGTGGTCAATTTGTTTTAAATTATAGGTCTTGAATAAGGTCTTGTATAAAAGTAAGGACAGTAAGTATAAAAATCTTCTTAAAAGGCATAGGGGTAGCTTGAGCTAAACGGGCTCACAAAATGTGAAACCTGCAACTGAGTGATAGGTCATCTGGATTCAGTGTTCTCAACAAATTATACTCAAATAAAATACAATACTCTGTTGGGTTTAGTGTAATTTGTAAACAAATAAATGCAGAAATACAATGTCTTGGTGCATCTAAACTTTCATTTATAACTCTGTGCATCCTGATGAGACTATAACTCAGTTTATATGTGAAGGTGTTTTATGAATGAGGTTAATTGGTAATCTCTGCCATCAGGTTTAAGATTTCTTAGTGAAATTTCACGCAGATTTTAGTCTTACTAATTTTTAACTGTTGAATATAAGAAGATAAAACTTTAAAGAACTAACTTGCTATGAGAAAATACTAGTGAAATGTGTTTTTTCAAAAATAAAAGCTGGAATCTAATCCAGTAATAAACACAAAACACAAAAAGTCTTCCTCAAGCCATTGAGTACCATGAGCTGAATACACTGTGTACTTGTTGCTATGCAGTTGGTTTAAATTTCCTTGTCTCTGAAATTATGCATTTCAAAACATGCTGTAGTCTTTTATAGGGCTTGCAGAAATCTGTTTTTAACTGATATTAACCAAAATCCCTGCCTCTCTCAAAGATGTTTGTGTCTTATTTTGTTAAACTAAGTGTTTTCTTTAACCAAAAATGTTTGAGTGCACTTAACAATAAGCAAAGAGTGACATTCTCTGTCACTCAGGGGCGCCAAACTGAGAGCGAGCCGAAGATGGGATGCAAAAGTAAATCGGCCAGTGATTACTCTAGAGAAAATGATGATCTTGTTATGGAAACCATTAAAGGAAAACCAGAATTGGTATGTAAACCACATTGCATAATTATACTGCTAAAAAATCCCCCTTGTGTAATCTTAAAACGTTAAGTAATATAAGAAGTATAATCTGAACGTCTTACTTTTTCATCACCAATTTTCAACAAGCAATAAATAAGGAAAAATCTTCCCCATCCTCTTTTTGAAAAACAAACTACAACAAAAATCTATTTCTGCAAGCCCTACGCTTTTTTTCTTTTTTGTTTCTTTTTTAATCAAACAAAAACCAAAGCTAAGGCTGTGAGAGATCAGAGTTGGAAGAAGAGAAATTACTATGCTTCTTTTTGAAACACAAACATTTCTTCTGCTTCTAGTTGCTTAGCTACTCATCAGTGTTAATGCTCCAAAATCCCAGCCACCACCTACCTGAATGCAAGCCTTATCTAAAACCTAAAGTGTTTGGTGGCCTGGGAAAGCAGTCATGTAATATTTGCAGATGTGAGCGATCTGAAATCTTGTGAAGAGCTGCTGTGGGATTGTTAAAAGGGATTCAGAGTAGGCATGTTCATCTTCTGATTGTCTGGGACTCTGCTTCTGGTTACACTTGTCTGCAGAACCCATAGGGCCATTGGCTTGCACCTTCCTTGGAAATTCATTTGTTTGTCATGTGGGTTTTGCTATGGAAACGTCTCTGCAAAATAGAAAGCCCTGGGATTTAGTATCATTAACAATTAAAAAGCTTGATCAGATTTTTAGTAGAAACAAACTTCTTTAAAATTCTAGATAAGGGATTTGTGTAGATTTGGATGACAAGGTACTTGAAAATACTCCTGTTGAAAATCTCAAGAGGAGAAATTTTTATTTTCTGCTAAATCTGGGCTGGAATACAGAAAAATGCATAGTTGGAAAATAAGTTTCTCTGTTCCTTAAACAAGTAAGTTTTAATATATGACAGAATGCATCATTTTTATGTTCAAATGGCTTATGTTTTAAATCTTAACTAAGCAATTGTTGCAATGTGTGCATTAGTCACCCCAGGCAGCTAACTGATAGAAATTTGGAGTTGCTCAAATTCATGCTGAAGTCACTGAGGAATTTTGATATGACCATGCTGATGGACAACAAACAAAAGGCAACTATTCATTAGAAACATGGGTAAAGCAAAAAACACTCAGCAAGCAGAGCAGAGGAACTCAGAGAATAAGAGATCTTTCCATGATTCAAAGCACTTTGGGTTTTCATTATTTTCATGAGGTAATAAAACAGTTGACTGTGTCCCTATAAAGAAGCATAGTGATTTTTTCTTTTATGGGGGGGGAGAGTCTTTTTAATTCCACATATTCAAAGTTTTTTTTATAGATTTTGTGAACTGGTGATGGAATTTGATTTAAAGGGACACTGTCAACTTCGTTAGGCTTCAAATTTTACCTTTTTCCAAAAACAGGTAAATGCCACTTGGTTTTCTTGTTTGAGAATTGTTTCCAGCATGGCTTTTAGATGTTTGACAAGAAGAGTGGGATAGAAGCTTGAAGAAAGGGAGGGAGGGCATTGCAGCAATTTCAAATTTGTGCTGGTTTTTGTTAATATTGGGGTTTTTCAAAAAATGTTCAAAGGCTTGTTTCTTCCTTGGAGTCTTCTGGGTAGATGTGTCTAAATTATCACATAGCCCCAAACTACTGTTGAGTCTACTACTTTAAATTGTAAGGAGGTACAAAGGAACCACCTATTACTCTCATTTGTGTCTCAGGTAACAATGCTTTCAGTCATTAGGAAAAAGTTCATCCCTGCTGAAGGGAGGCAAGAGGAGGAGCATTTTGTTTGCTTTTAGGGAATTCTGTGCTGATCTTGTCTGTAGTCAGCATTTCAACTTTTTTTGCATGAATGCCTAAAAGCAAGCAAACAAAGTCGCATGTTATTAACACTTTCTTTTTTGCTGTGCACACATAGTTGTTAACAAACCACGGTGCAGCTTTGGCACCATCTAAGACCCTGTCTTGTCTTTAATCTCAGAGCTGTCTGGAGTTCAGCCTAAGGATTCAGGAGTTCATTGAACTCATTCGACAGAACAAGAGACTGGATGCTGTGAGGTATGAAATTAGGATGCTTTCCAAACAGTTTTCTTAACAAGATGGTATTATGCTTCATTAGAAACATGTGACTGTTGTTGAAACACCCAGAAACCCTATAAAGCCTGTGAAGGGTCTCTCCTGGTATTGTCATCAGTCTTGGGATTTAAGCTGGGCTTGAATTTGTTTTAAAGGCAAAGTGCCATTCCACAGATATGCCTTTTTAAAGAATTGATGTTGTCACTGAAACTCTGCATCTTATTTTCTTCAAAATCAAGGTTTAGAAAATTAATCTGTTTTAAAAAGCAAATGGATTTTCTAGTGGCATATAGTATAACATATAAATATATATTTACCCTTAAGTAGTTTTCAAGAGGTACAGCTAGCTTCATGGCAATTCATTACAGTTTTAATCACCAAAAATACTAAAAGGTTAATGGAACCTTCATCTATAGCTTCACCATTTCCATTTTAACTGAATTCTCTTCTGCTTTGCTATCTTCATTATTTTTGTTCTGCAAGCTACCTGCAAGGCTGAGTTCATCCCCAGTATTGATGCCTAATTTAGAGTTCTGTTTGGTCATGGGTGGAAGAGAGATGAGCTGTGTTAGGTTTTCCTCACTCCCTTCCTCTGGCTCCAAATTAAGAAACTCAACATCCATTTTCTACAGAGGGAAAGTACCAGTGCCCAGTGGGGTTGTGAATCAGTAACAGAAGCAGAGTCACACCTCAGCACTGCCTGACTTCGGCCACAAGAGTTTTTCTGACAATACTTTTTGTACCAACACATGAAGCAATTTATACATCTGAGATAATGGTCCTGATTTAAGGTGGAATAATGTTCCAGGATAACACAGGAAACTAGTCCTGCCGAAATTAGTAGAGTTTTGATACTGGGACAAAGAAATGTGTTGATAATTTGATAAGCAATGCCCTTGCTAGCTGGCAGAGCTACTGGAGCTTACATGTACACAAAGGGAGGGAGAACTCACAGCGAGTTCTTTTTCATAAGAATATTTAAACCTAAAGAGAGGTGAGAAGTTCATGGCCCGACCTGAAGCTTTGCTGATACATCCTGATGACAACACTGTTGCCACATAATATTTCTATGTTAAGGAAGTTGCAAGTTCTGCTGCCTTTAAACACAAACGAGGTACTTCAGAAATTGAAACTTGTATTTGTGGCAGAGCTGATTTTTTAGTCAGAGCAGCACAGAGGTACAGAAAAGTATTGTCATGTATGTGCAGACTGAAAACATTCTAGCATATTCCCAAGTCTAGATGGAGAAGCTCTCCTGCAGGGCAAAGTTGTAGGGTTAATTTCAGGTTTTATTTTTAATTTCATTCAAATGCATGGCTTGCTTTGAGCTAACTAATATCATTCCTACTTTGCCCTACTTGCACTTAAATCATCTTTGCTCTGGTCCCAGCCTATGCAAATGTGCAATCTGATAAACTCCAGCTAATTCTAATGTTAATAATTAAAACCAAACATAATATTTAAAAACAAAACCTACAAGCTAGCATTTAGATGTGTGCACTTACCCTTTGATAGAATTATCAAATCCTAAGGAATTGTCAAGTACTTAAGAAAAGGATGAAAGTGACTCAACTCCATTATCTGTCTTCTGAAGCCCATGGTGCTCTTTATACCAAATGAATACTGTGCCTTTAGCTTTATTCTCAGTTTGCTTCTTTGCCAAGTGTGCAGTCATGCATCTTAACAATGAGTAGTCCATGCTCTAAAAACTATTTTCTTTGAGCTGCAGCTTCCTTATGTAGCTTGGAAACCAGAGGGCAGGCACAGAGCTGAAATAAGGAAATAGGCTGAGAACTGGGACAAAGCAGATAGGGTCCTTCTGTATTTTAGTGTTACTGGGTATTTGTTTCCCTGTCATCCCTCTTCCACATCAGAAGTGGTAATATTTGCAAGCTGTCAGCCCTCAAGAGCACACAGGATGCTTTGTGTGGAATAAACTGTATTACCATAGTCTCTGAGGTGTACAACTTAGAGCTCCTGTTTATATGGCAAACAAGGCATCCCTATTGAGTGTTGTTAAGGGTTAAGTGTGTATATTCCATATACCTGCTGAAATTCAGGGTTGACATGCATTTTATACTTGGCAATTATAACTTGCCAGTCATGGCAATGCTGCTTTAACTTCATAACCAATTGTAAAAGAAAGAGGAGCTATGGAAGTCTTTCTGTATCTTAATTCACTCCTTTCTAGCAGGGTGAGTTTTGATTATTCTGTACATTCAGACCTCAACATCTCAATACTTCTTTTCAATACTATGGCTTTAAAAATGTAAGTTTTTACCATTGCATCCTACTTTGTTTCAAAGTAAATAAGTAATGAATAAGGGAGTACATTTTGGGGAGGTGTGGCATAAATCTCATTGCTTCTAGCAAACCCTTGCAACTTGTGGTTTTATTAGCTTGCTTCTGTTAAGTGCCTGCAGCAGGATTCTTTCAGTATTGTGTCCATGGTGCAATAAATAGGTCAGGCATCCATTAGAAAGCAGAGAAAGAGGCTGTTTACCAAGGAGTTTCCTGTATGAGTGGAACTGGGGGAACTGACATTTTGTGAAAACGCAGCTGGTGTTTAAATAAGTTTGAAAGCTTTTGCTGCCTGCTGAGAACCTCTGAAGTGACATTGCTTTTACATTAAAATTGATGTGCACTTTAAAATTATACATCTTATTAAATAAGTGTTGAATTTATGTAGCTTTTTACAATGAGTACAAACAGACTTTCCTCTAAGGTACCTTGTTAGAGTAGCCTTGAAAGTGCAAGTTTCAAGAATGTAAAAAACTGTTCTTGAATAGAAAGAGTAAATCTCTTAAGCTTAAATATAACAGAGTTTTTTGCTAGTATCATTAGCCTTTAACTCTCAGTCTCTAGGGTTTTTTGTCAAATTTCCATCTACTACAGTAACAGTGAATGACTGATGACACCAATTTCACACTTTAGGAGCACAAATTTCATTCTGGGAAATCTGACAGCATTCTGATATTTTGCTCTTATGCAACGCCAGAGACTCACAAAGTTCTCAGCTAGAAGCTTAACAAAACATCATGTGCACTTCTTGTTCTAGGGCTTCAAAGGACAAAAAGGAGTAAATAATAGCTGATGGTGGGCAAAGTTAGGAGAAAATGGCTACAGTCTATAATTTTAGTCAACTTCTCTCCTACGAGGATGAATGAACACTATTTTTTTTTTGGTGGGATGGGGATGAACAGGGGTATAAAAATTATAAAACTTCTGAGCACTTTGAGTATAAATTCTGCTGATTGGCATAAGGGTCTTGAGATAGAGGCATTCAGGCATTGGCCAAAAAACTGAGTAGGAACAAGTCCTTTCTTGACAACACCTTATATTTGTGTTCAATTATTGCTGCTGCCCAATAAATATGTTCATTTTTATATTCAAGCATATGTAGATATATAAGCTGTACATTGCAAATGTGTAACAACTTAATGTACCCTTAGTGATCTGTAGGTCTTCAAGTCTTTGTAAATATTTGTCGAGTACAATATCTCAGCTGGAGAGACACACAAAAGATGATGGACTTTGTCCTCACAGAGTTTGCAGAATCATTCTGGGATTCAAAAAACAAAATTTTCTGCCTATTACTTAGGTATGTCACAGGAATTGAGTTAGTGACTTCAGGGATAGTCTATTGTCAGGATTTTTAAAATGTTATCCAGAAAAATTTAGCCCCCTGCTTTAGCTGCAGTGACTCATATGTGCTAACAGTGGTAAAAACACTGCAGTTAGAATTGAATTGTAATATTCACACAGACCTCCAGGAGCATAACAACACTGGCACAGAGGTGGAAATAGCTGAATGACAAGGAAAGGGGTGAATAATGGCATGAGGGCAAATAAGGTGTTATTTCACTGTTGTGTATTCCCAAGTAACTTATAGTACTGTGTCTCGCTTCTCAATCTAAAAAAGACTTGAGTGCTATGAATTAATGAACTTCCTTCACCTTTGGAAGATATCTTGCTCCATTTTAGTTTTGTGGTGTTGGCTTTCAGTGGATGAAGTTCAGCCATAGCATGCAGACCTTCTGGGAAACCTTTTTTTTTTTTAAAGAACACAGGAGGGAGGGAAAGTCAGAAGATGAAGACTAACTAACACAAGGTCACTTTGGAAAACCTAACTCATTCTGGCTGAACCCAAAACAGGCACCACATCCCAGTGTGTTCAGTACTTTGCAAGTGATGGAAGGCTGATGACCTGGCAGAGAGGAGAACATCAGTATTGACCAGGCTGGTACAAACTGAAGTGTCACTTCTGTTTTACCATCACAGAACATAACTGCACTCTGATCAGTTCTTTTAAGAAGATTTTTTTTCCTCTTTTTTTCTCTCATGCATGCACATATAGTAATTTAACTGGTAGATCTGAATTTTTTGGTTTGCCTAATCCTTGTTTTCAAAAGCTGTTTTGATTTCGTCTGCAGCTCTCCACCATTATTTCAGCTTTCTTCCAGTATGTCCAGGCTGTCTCTTCTCTCAGGCCAGGGGATTGTGCTTCTGCCCTCATCACAGTAAATCACCTGGGGAACAATGTTTACATTCCTGAATTGCTCACCCAGCATAGGAAATTGGGTGGAAACAGTCTGTCCTACATAACTTCCATTGCTTCCTGCCTTGGGTGGGAGAGGAAGTAGGAGTACTGCAACACTGCTGAAGAGACTGTTCTCATGTATTGATGACCTCAGTGGAGTGGTCAAATTCAGAATTGGAGAAAGAAACAACTTGCCTAGGTTTTCTTATTCAGGCCATGGGCATGTTGAAAATATTGTCTATTCCTAAAAGTAATTTAGGAATTAATAAAAGACTCTTCAAAAGTTGAAAAGAGCAAACTGTTAGTGTAGAGTACTTTGTATCTTCCCTGTGATACAAACTGCACACAAGTCACAGCATAGGGAAAACTTTCCTACACTTATGCAATGCCAGATGTTCAGTATAATGCTGGTTCCATACCCAGCCTACTGTACTACATCTGTGCACCACTGAAAACAGAAGCTTTTAGCAGAAATGCTGAACTAATCATGTACTTTAAAGGCTGAAGTGTTTTCCTGCACATTTACAGTCCAACTTGAGAATTACTGATTTTGGGAAGATGAGATTGGGGAAACTTTGATATAGGGTTTTTAAGTAGTTGAATATCCTTATAATCTGGTAATAATTCTGTGGTTTCTTACTATTTCCTGAAAAATATTAAAGTTTGTATTTTTGATTTAAATATGTTTCTGGTAATACTGTCACTTATTTCAAATGTCCAAGCTTTCAGCCATGTGGGTATCCCTTACCATCTGTATGTGTTAAAGTACAAGAATTAATACTAAATTTCTAATTAATTTTTTTGATTTTCCTGGCTAAAAAAAGTGCTCTTAACAAGGTGTTTTCTATTACATTGCCCTACAATTTCTTGCAATCTGCACAGAAAGTGATACTGTCTTCTAGCCTATACAGCTGTCCCCAAGAAATCATTTATTCCAAATAAACATTGCCCCAAATATCAATATAAACAAGGCAGTTATTTGAACACTCTTGATGTGTAATGGGTGTGGAACAGTTGCTTTTCAGACTGCCTTTATCTCACTTGTGAGTGTATGCCAGACGAGTGTCATACACTGAACCTGCATGAGCAGAGACATTTCTTCTAATAGTCAAGGTTGTTTTAGTTCTAAGTGAGGCAAGGCTTCACACTGCTGTAAAAAGATTCTGTTTTCTAAGAAATTGCAGTGTAAAAATGCTAATTCTTAGTCATTGTTGCATTCCCATTTGCAGGATGTGTTTTTTCAAGTCCTTTAAAGGTACATAGAGCACTCTTGGAGTATTGAGAGCAGAATCTAGAGGTTTTCTCCAAAATCTTTCATAGTTAAGTAAATTTACTTGATTTGGAAACAAGGCTGTCTAATAAAGTATCGATTCTCTATTTTCAGACATGCAAGAAAGCACTTCAGTCAGGCTGAGGGAAGCCAGCTGGATGAGGTTCGACAGGTGATGGGAATGTTGGCCTTTCCTTCAGACACTCATATCTCTCCCTATAAGGTAACATGCTGCTTGAAATTCAGTGCTACAACACAATATTAAAACAGATGTTTCAGTTCTTTTTTTCACTACAGGAAAGTGCATTGATAATATCAAGATTTTTTTAATTTTACTTCCTAAATTCCACCTTTGTAAGAGTTCTTAATTTTAGTAACCAGTCCTTGTATATTTATCCAGAAAGTATTTGTATCATTTCAGTGGGATTGTAATAGTAACATGGATTCACCCTGAGCTAGGCTTACCATAAACCCAGCACTAGACATCTGTGGGGCTGGAAGCACAATAATTAAATATACAGCAAGAGGCAGATAAATGGGGAAGTACAAAGGAAAAAAAAAGTCTTGTTCAACATACAAAACTGTGGCTTTAATACACCAGCAGCAGTTCTTAATTCTACTTCTCACATTACTGCTGTTGTGGTGATTGGCATGAAGAAAGGAAATATTATTTGAACGATCTGAAAGCAGTATTTCTGTTCCTTAAAATAAGTGTTCATTTATTTGGATATTCGTGGTAATACCAACATCTGAATTTAAATAAAGCAAAATTCATAGGTAGCTACTGTTTCTACAGACTGCTAATTCACTTCTTTTTAACTTGGCTTTGGAAGCAGAAGGTAGAGAAGAGTTGAGTTGTCAAAGCAAGACAAGAATTCCATGATATTGCCAAGCCAATATGTGGCAGCGCCAGTATAAACACATTTTCTAAACATGATGATGAAATCATGGTTTAACAAAACAAACACACAGAAACACCCTGAAATGAACAACCCTTAGAATTAATATGAATTTCTTTGCTCATGCCAGAGTCCTAGAAGGATCCTGGTATTTTACAAGCTAGATTTGATCTAGGTTATGAGCATAAATGATAGATGTGTTAGAAGACTGGGTGTAAGATAGAGCTCATAATCATTTTAGTAGTTAGAAAGAAATAGGAAATAAAAATCCTGTATTTTATACTAAGGGCTAGTTTGGATGGAGTATTTTAATGAGGGAGAACAAGGAGCAAAAGCTAGGATTGTTTCACATACAACCATACAATGGGAACAAATTCTCTGATACTTATGGATATGACTTAAAACATTCTAGTTTATGGAAGTTAAGTTTTGAATTCTCTAATAATTACCTAGTTCAACATAATCACAGCTCATGGTTGTTTGGAGTTACTTTTAGTATCTTGACTATGAGTTCTGTGAATTAATGGCTTCCTAAATTGCCTTTAAGTAAAATTTTCTTAAGTCTGTGACAAAGTTGTGAGATCATATCTCTAACCTTAATCCAAGGAAAAAAGCATCTTCTGTAACCAATGAATAAAGCTTTCTCTGGCTTTTCCTCTTTCAGAACTTTAAGGAAAATGTTTACCATTGTGGCAAAACAAGCTACTTTCTTTTGATATCCCTTGAATTATCTTACATCACTGTGCCTTCCTCTAGACCAGATTTCTTGGAGCCAAATCCAACCTTGAATCATGGAATTGTTAAGGTTGGAAAAGGTCTCTGAGATCATCCAGCCCAGCCATCAACCCCACACCACCACTTAAACCATGTCCTCATTGGCCGTGTCCACATGGTTTTCGCCAGGCTAAACACTCCCAGCTCCCTCAGCTGTTCCACATCACATCTGTGCTCCAGACCCTTCCCCAGCTCTGTGCCCTTCTCTGGACTCACTCCAGCCCCTCAATATCCTTGTTCTTGTGAGGGGCCCGAAACTGAACACAGGACTTGAGGTGTGGCCTGAACAGTGCCAAGTTCTAGGGATGGAACATCCACAGCCTCTCTGGGCAGCCTGGTCCAGTGTCTCACCACCCTGAGAGCAAAGAACTTCTTGCTAATATCCAATCAAACCCTGCCTTCTTTCAGTTTGAAGCCATTCCCCTTGTCCTGTCATTCCATGGCCTTGTCAAAAGTCCCTCTCCAGGTCTCATGCAGTACCTTTAGGTGCTGTAAGGTGTCTCCAGATTGTTTCTCCTCGTGCCCTCAAAGTGTAGCATGCACAGTTGACAATAGGATCACTGTAATACATTACAATATGTATAATATCTATATGATGAATATTAAATGAAGGCAAATAAATATTGTCACTCCTCATGACCAAAGTGCAGTTTATGGATACAAAGCTATTTTAAATAATACTTGTTTTAATAAAGTAGTGTTAAAAGGTACTTTTTAAACCTTATGCATTGGGGTGTCCACTTCTGTTTTGCTCGAGTGAGTTTTGCACAATTTGCTACCCCCAGGCTTTTGCCCCCTGGGACAATTAGATTGAAAGCAACTTATAATTGTGTTTTCTTTAACAGGATCTTTTGGACCCTGCTCGATGGAGAATGCTGATTCAACAGTTTAGATATGATAACTACAGACTACATCAGCTGGGAAACAATTCTGTTTTTACTATAACACTCCAGGCAGGCCTTTCAGCTATAAAAACACCGTATCCTTCAATGCAGATAATACTGGGAGTGAAAAAAAGCTTTGTGGGGGTTTATTTTTGGCTTATGGATGCTTTTCAGAGAGCTCAAATAAGAAATGTGACACTTCAATATTTTTGCTTATGCATTGTTCCACAGGAGTATAAATTGGTCACTGTTAAATTAAGGGGAGGTTATAATAAACAGCATTATGGTTTAAAAAGAAGGCATGCCCAAACAAAAATTTTCAGGTGAAATGTAGCATTGTGTTTGGTTTGGCTGTCTTTTCACATGTCTTAAATTAGTGAGTATGCCTGCAAGGGTTACTTAGCTGGGTCACAATTACTGGTTTTTAAGCACTGAAACACTAATTTACCTGCCAAGTTTTATGTGAATATTCAAAAATATCTTCATCTTTTGAAACTTCGTTGGGTTTGCTGCACACTGTGTTGTGCTGGAGAAGGGCTGGTGCTGCTGCAGTGGCACACCTCAGAAGCTTTACCTGTGCAGGCTGCCAGACATGTGTTCTCTTTCTTGTTCCTAGAAACATAGCAAACCCTTGATTCTTGTAGGTACATGTTAAACTTGAATTCAATGTTCCTGTGCATTCTGTCACCTGAGCTCTGTTGGCACAGCTGCAGATCTTTTAATTTTAAGGTTTCCCATACAATGAGAAACTAATGATGGTTTCACTGTGGCGACTGTTCCCTAACTTGCTGCTAACAGACAGTGTTATAAAGAGGATGGGAGCTCAAAAAACCCTGACTGCCCTGTGTGTAGCAAATCCCTGAACAAGCTGGCTCAGCCCCTGCCAATGGCACATTGTGCCAACTCCCGACTAGTCTGCAAGATATCAGGGGATGTAATGAACGAAAATAATCCTCCTATGATGTTACCAAATGGATATGTCTATGGATACAATGTAAGTGTTGGAGTCAATGACTTGCTGAAGGCTAACATAGCAGTGGTTAGAATAACTTGCTAGATCAAAATAAGAGGTTATAAACTCAGTCAGAAGCTAGAAAAATACTTCTTGCAGTAATGTTTTTTTAAGGGCTTTATATTTAGCTGCTTAAATTGGTCTTAATGAAGACATATTAATGGTCACATACCTAAGTATGTGAATTTATAACATGAGATCAAATGGCATTGGAAATCTTTCTCTCCAGAGAGCAATAATGTAGAATAAGTAACTTCTGGGGGCAAAGATGTTTTGACCTCAAACCACAACATTTTTTTAAATGAAAGGTTCATTTCCTAAACAGTTCAGTAATGCTTTGAGTTACTGTTGTGAATATATTATCTTTTGGTTTTGCTCTTTTTCAGTCTCTGCTTTCTATTCGTCAAGATGACAAAGTAATTTGCCCAAGAACCAAAGAAGTCTTCAACTTCTCACAAGCTGAGAAAGTCTACATCATGTAGGTCTGTAAAACACATGATGAAGTGCCGCTGGAATTTTGACACAGTGTATCTTGGCATACCCTGTAAAGGGGGGGGCCTTAATGTGTGGCAAAGAAGCAAAAGCTGCCACCCTGGGGAGCAGACCTGTCGGTGGCATTATTGTTTCTTGCGACCAAAGATCAATGAGCAACAATAAACACTCTTGAAAGGAAAAAAAAAAAAAAAAAAAAAAAAAAAAGAAGAGAGGAATTATGACTTAAGTTTGTACTTGAATAAAAAACACAAAAACAAATTTTGATTGTTAAGGTTTTGTAACATAAGGTCAGAAATTGGACTCTTCTCAAAGAAAAGTACTTTCATCTTCTAAAAAAGGATAGCTTTCTTTAAAGATGGACACTTGCACTGGGGGAAAAGTTAGAACAGATTTGAAATGAAATCCATTTTTCTTCCCTCTTTTTCACAATTGTCCAAGACCCTTTTGTTATCAAAGAGCTCAGTACTACCAACGTGTTCTCCTTTAAGCTCCTCTTTGCCTTCTTTATGATCCTCTGGTGAAGTAATCCTGAACATGAATGATGTAACTTATTTCCATGGGAAGATATTTTTGATGTCTTTGACACAAGGTGGCTTCTCTGGAGGATCAAATAGGGACTGGTTTGAAGGAGTATGAAGTCTTTTTCCAAACCCACATATTTTAAGGAGGTTGCATAAGTATCAAGAAGAACCGAGAACATTTCAGGCAAAATCCAGTGCTTGTTTAAATGTTCTTTTTCCAGTCTACCATAGTGTTAAAGTCCTTCTAAAGTTATTAGTTATGTGCATAGGGTTCAATATGAAATCATTAGTGCTACTGCCTTATTTCTTGCTTTGAGAATGTACTCACATGACAATGAGCTGGTATTCTTAAGTGTTGGGCGAAGTTTCTGAAGATGCCTTGCAGGATGACTACATAATTTTAGGGTCTAAATAGTATTCATTACTGAAACTAATAGTTCAATTTTAACAACTGCAGAACACATCCTTATGACTTTTCAAAAGAATTAAACCATTGTAGTTTAAACAAAATCATATTGTAGAGGTTTGTATTTAGCGCTTATTTTTGCATGTTGATGTTGATTAGCTAATAAAAGATTGTAAATGTAAGACATGTTAATAAAAATTGTTTTCCATTTCTTGATTATATAAAATCAGAACGCTGTTTTGTGTTTAAATGTAAAAAAAATTAACTCTCTTACAGTGGCCTCTCTTAAAAGGAGTGTAACTTCCAAGTGTTGGTTTTCAGTGTTCTGCAAGATTTCAAAGGAAAAAAAAAAAAGAAAACTAACAACACACACACACAAAAAAAAAAACAAACCAAAAAACCCCAAAACCATAAACATTGTTCTTCAGAGCATTTCAAATAAGTTTTTTTGGTTTAAACTTTCCATATATGAACTTGAGGGGTTTTTCTGTCTCTTCCTAGAAGACTGCCCAATGTCCTAGAGCCTTCCTGTTAATAAAATGTTGTGGGTGATGTTAGGCGTGGGTTTTTCATGCTTTAAAGAATGCTAACGAAGCATAGTCAGAGGACCACAACTTCTTTTAATGTTCAGCACTTAAAGGTCACAGGTATTGCTAATCTGATTGTACTAGCCAGTGTGAAACTGTAAATATATGGGATTTCCAGAGAGGTGTATGTGAAAAGCTTCCATTTTCAGTAGGCATCATTATGGATGCTTCAGAACAGGTTTGTCTGGACCACTGCAGTGCTGCCAGCTTGGCACGGACCAGTGCTTCTGCACTTGGCACTGGGTCTGTTCTCAGGGCATTTTCTGAAGTGGCAGATTTAATGATTCCTTAGAAGAAAAGCAATGTGCCAAGAGTAGGTAGAGACAGATACTGAGAGAACTTATGTTACTAACTGGAGTAATTTGCTATCAGTTATGCAGTAACTGGTCTCTTCTCCTGGGGCAAGAGTTGGAGCACCCTCAAGTTAGAGGAGAGGATGTCACCTTGAGGGTGTTACTCAAACCCATATAGAACAGCACCTCTGTTTCTTTGGGGCACTGTTTACAGCATCATTGCAGAAGGGCAAGCATAGCTTTGAGGATGGCAACCTCACTTTTCCCTACTTTACAGACATTCATAAAAGGCCAGAGCAGGAAAGAAGTGGTAGATTTCTATTGGACCTTAGGGAATGTGTGGTATCTGCACAGCAATTGTAGGGCATGGACATTGTTGCTTTTCCTTCTCTTAAGTACCAGTTAGAGCTGTGGTTTCCTGAGATTTCAGCTTTGTCTGATTTCTGTGACCTGAGCAGAGTGGTGGAGAAACCCACACTCCCCAAAAAAACCTAGTTTGGCATGGGAGGAGAAGAGAACAGCTGTCCTACAACGAGGGCCTCCATTTATGGGAGGTGTGATTCCAGAGGGCCAGGTGCCAACATGAGGACTCAGTCCCTGATGGTTACAAGGGACTCTTCCAGAAGGAGCGTAGGGGAGCTTCAGCTGTTTGTTAGCTCTGATTGCTCACTTTGCAGCTCTGCAGTCACACAGCCCACGCTGGCTGCAGCCCCTGTGTGCCGCAGGCAGCTGGAGCCTCCTGGCTGGCCCTTCTGAACTGCTGGGCAGCTCTCAGGCTTGCTCTGGCATGGCTTCGGAAGCCTTCAGCTCTGTGAGGATCAGAAATGGTGGCAAACATGATTGCTTTGGTGCAGCTTGGAGCTCTGGTTCTATTCCCTGGCATTCCCTGGCTGCTCAGTGCAGCCTTCAGCTCCCAATCTAACAGAGCTGTTGGTTCATAGCTCATCTCACAGGAGGCCCCAGACATCAAACCAAGAGCACCAGGTGCCTCAGAGTAAGTATAAAGTTATTTAAAATGGTAGAAGCTCTCTAGTAAAGCATAGACTTTCCTCTCAAAATCTGTTTAGTCTGGAAATGAACAATATCCTTCACTGTGATGTTTTTTCAGTCTTGCCAGGCAACTTAAGGCTCTGGATTTTGGTTGTGGTGTTCCTGTTTGAAGGCAACAGTTTGTCCCAGTTGTGATCAGGACAGGTTCCTCTGATTTCCAGTTAAACCAAGGATGAGAACTGCCTTAACCTTCTCTTTTGTTGTGGTTCAAAGCCCTACTCTAAATGATGAAGATTTTCCAGTATTGCAAAAAAAGATAATACTGGTAGCTCTTAACAGTGCCATGGTGGGGGGAGGGGGCCCAGGGGGGAGAGTTGTACCTGTTTCAGCTTCCATTATCTTCCAGGCTCTTCAAAAAGGTTCAAGACGCTGAGCTCACAACACTTCCTAGGTAGGAAATAGCAAAGCTGATACCAAACTCAGGCAAAACATATTGCCAGACGCTTCAAAGACTGATGAACTGGTATGGGTTTGGGGTTTTTTTTCATATACATACTTTCCTACTCAGTAATAAAATTACTCATTGGGAAAAAAAAAAAAAGATGATTTGGGACAGGAAGAATGAGAAAATTACAGCTGGAAATCTGCCACAAGGAAGCCTTTGGACATGCTTAATGGACCACTATTCAGCAAAAAAAAAAAAAGGAATACTCTGATTTCCTTTTTTTCAGGTAGCATGAGCAGAGTGTGTTGGAAAACACACTCAACACTTTTATTGAGGATGCTTTGAGACCCACACTGTCATTGTGCACTGGGTGTCCTGTTGCACAACAGAAGTCACTTGATACAACAAAATGAGTATTTAAAATTACTCTTTCCTGCTTTTTCAAGTTCCATGATGAGGTACTCTGAATTTGTTCTCCAAATAAAGGCCAGCCCAGATCCACATGATAGTTGATCAAGTCTGATCTTCCTCTGATCATTGAAAGATAAATTGCCAGTAGGTTCTTCTAGTCACTGAATCTATAGCAATACCTTGTTTGATGATGAGGGGGTCATATATTTACCTGGATCTCCCTGCCATTATGCTTTTCCAAAGAATCTCTGTCTGGTTGGTTCTGTAATATGCATCAGTCACTGAAAGGCAACATTTTCTTAATTCAGTCATTTATTTTAAAGATAAATTTTAGCTAAGCTCTGAGAAGTTTTCAGCAGCTCAGCTTTCTCTTCATTTTAGAAAGAGATATAGGATGAGCAGAGCAGGACAGCAGAATTTCTTCTTACATCTTTACTAACTTATAGCCTATCTTATAGCCAGGTAGGTTCTGTATGTGGAAGTATCTCTGGCACACAGTTGGGAAAAAAATGTGCCCTGAAGGCCAGTGAAAGGAGCAAGAAGTTACAGCTCAGTTACTGGTTGGATGTGAGGTCTGAAGATGTTTTTGGCAAGGCAGCTGTGGAGCCAACACAAAGTAGTTCCACCTTACAGCTGGCTTTTGTGAGTTTGGTGTGTATCTGAGCAAGGCACTGAAAAAAAATCCTAAGAGATCTAGTCCTGGTCTCAGTTAAGAACTCAGGGAGTTCTTAACATCAAAAACTTAATCCTCATTTCCAGCAGGCAACAAGTTGATTTCAGTGAGGAGCTCACAGTTGTGAATCAGATATTTTCAACTACACCATAAAATCCTGCTATTTGATCATGTTACAATTATCAGAGATCTGTATCCTAAGCCAGAGGAAATCAGCTGTAGGATAAGTAGCAGCACAAGAACAATAGGAAATAGCAGAACAACAAGAAAGAGAAAGGGCTGCTGAACAAGAAAAGCTGTTTGGTTTGACTTATTAAATATGAGATCAAGCATCAGGGTAGACCTAAGAAATGTTATCAGCCAGTTACCTTTCAAAGAGTTTAAAATAACTGAAGCCTTTAAAAGTGCAAGTAAGAAGAAAGAATTAACATGGAAGTCCTGTGTGATAGAGATCCAGACGTTATTCCAGCACTGCACCCAGCACCTTGCTGCTTGCTCCTAATAAAGATGGGAATGTGTGACATCAGTGGGCGGTGGGGAGAGGGAGATGCACTGAGAAAACCAGAAATAACTTAGCAACATGGAAGGGAAAAAATTGTGCCTAGTTATAGAAAGCAAGTGATCAGTCTCCTGGGATTGTTGTTCAGATCTAATGGAAAGAAGCTGCTCTAGTATCCAGTCTGGGAATCATATCATGTAGAATCAGAATGGTTTGGGTTGGAAGCGACCTTGCAGATCATCTCATTCCAAACACCTTCCACTATCCCAGGCTGCTCCAAGCCCCATCCAACCTGGCCTGGAGCATGTCTAGGGATGGGGCAGCTACAACTTCTCTGGGCAACCTGTGCCAGAGCTTCACCACCCTCATAGTAAAGAATTTCTTGCTTATATCAAAACTAACCCTGCCCTATGCCAGTTTGAAGCCACGCCCCTTGTCCTGTCCATGCCCTTGTCAAAAGTTCCTCTCCAACTTACACGTGACTCCTTTGGGTTCTAAAAGATGCTGAATGGTCTCTCCAGAGCCTTCTGCAAGCTGAACACTCCCAGCACTCTCAGCCTGTCTCCACAGCAGAGGTGCTCATCAGCCCTCTGATGACTTTTGTGGCCTCCTCTAGACTTGCTCCAGCAGGTCCAGATCCTTCTGGTGTTGGGGCTGCAGAGGGGGCTGGTGTGGCTGTGCTGGAAGCTGGAGCACAGTCCTGGGTGTTCAGGTTGTATCTCTTACACTGCAGCTGGAGCAGAGGAAGCACTGAGCTGTTCAGTTTCCCAAACTAAAATGGAAAACCAAAGCTGGTTAAGTGGGTGATAACATCTGTATCTACTCCTTTGACCCTATTTCCCATCCCAAAAGATTAAATTTTATGTTATGCATTTAGGGAAATAGTTATACCTATCCCACAGAGCAGAGGAACAAATTTTCCCAGGGGGTTCATCTGCATTCCCAGCCAGGACTTTTTCCGGACAGAGCAAGAAGGAAAAATGAGGAGAAAAAGATGATAAGGTCTATTCACTTCGGGACAAAAAGATCTTTAACTAACTTAAATATTTTGTTCCCCACCCATGGAGGTTAAGCAAGATCATATAGACAAATTCCCCAAAAGGAAATAAACAGATAATAAACCAGTAGACAATTTCCTTATTTTTCTTTGTAAACCACAGCAAGACAAATTGCTCAGAAGAGACAGGAGCAGAGCTGTGGGAAGTTCTTCAGGGTGCCAGTGCATGCTCCTTATGGAGATGTCTCCTCTTTCAAGTAGCAGCTTTAGGGATGCAAACCAGAGAAATATTTTATTAAATACTGGAGAGGTCAGGGAAGAATTGATCTCAGAAAAGCTCAAGTTGCCCTGGATGCAATCATTAAGGAAAACATCATATTAATTCCTGCCAGGAAGGGCATCATCCGGGCGTTGAGCTGTAATGCCCAGCTGGAACCATCTCTGTGCCCTGCTGGCAGAACTGCTCTGGGAGGGCAAAAACCCAACAGGCAGGGTTTGAACCCCTGGCTGTTGTTGCTGGCCCCCCTCCTTTTGAGATGGCTCCTCAGCAGCAGCTGTTCTGATCAGTGGTGTGGGGGAAGAGGCTGTTTCTCCATAAGGATTGCGACACAATTTTCTATTTTAAACCATGCATACTCAAGTCACTGTCTCATTGTCCTGCTCGTACATGCACAGGAGCACATGGAATTACTTGATCCTATTTGTGGCCATAAAGAAAATCAGTTTACAGGGCTGGCTGCCACCATAGGAAATGGAGAAGAATTCAGGCTGGGTGGTGGGGGATGCACCAGGAGAGCATCTCTATGGGCAGCTGCTGGAGCGAGGGAAACAGCAGCAGCATCTTGTGCTGTCTGTGCCAGCTGCAGACACCTGAGCAGTGAGGGGGGTCTGCCATGGAGAGGAGGGTCACTCCCAGCTCACTGAGTGCAGTGTCACGTTCCTATCTCAGGAGCATTACAGCCTGCTTCCTGACTCTGCTGGAGCCAAACACATGAGGAGTCTCTCCAGTCTGTAAACAGATCTTGCCCTCAGGGCATTTGCACCTTGCCCATCCTGTGGGTACAGAAGGTGCTTGGAGCAGCTGTGCTGCCAACCTTTGTGTGTGGCAGCTGAGACACGGCCAGCTCCAGGAGGAACAACCCTGGAATGGGATGAGTAGCATGGAGTGAGCGATCCTATCTTGTTAGATGGTCAGACAGTGAAGAATAGATGAGAATTGATGTTGCTGATGCAAATCTGTTGGCTTTTCTTTTCCAGCAGCACTTTGCAAATGTTGATCTCAGATATACATACCCTCTGATGATCCAGGCTTTGTGGCATCTGTTTTCTTTGAATGTCACTGTCACATCCATTGCCAGCTATCTGGCTTCAGTGCCGCATTATCCTACTTGAAAAAACAGTGAATAAACAGGGTGCTGGTTTTATAGGACAGCTAATGATTCAATTTAACTACCAGGTATAGAGAAAAGCCCAGAGGCTACAGCTGGATTGCTGTTTTGCTTCTTCAGTGAGTAACAGACCTTCTTTGACACACCTAATTTTTATAATAATTGGAAAGAATGTCACCTGCCTTGTTAAGAGAGAAATTATCCTACCCTTGGCCAAAACATATTCCCTGTGTCTCTGGAACCTTCTTCTGAGGAAGTAAAATTAAGAATTCCTCACTGAAGTAAGATTAATAGCTGCTGCATCCAAAAATATCTCCCTTTTTCTAAACCAATTAGCAAAGGATAATGACTGGGGTTTTTTGCATTGGGAAACTATAAATAACATCGCCTGTGATCTCTGTGTTTGAAGGTGTGAGATGCTGGAGTAACTTTTTACCTGAATAAAGTATTTGTCTTAATTCTTTCCCTCCACATCCTGTATTTCCAGAACACCATGAAAAGAAATCAGAGTACTGGTGCCAGTTTTGTCTTGGCTGGAGAAGCCAAGAAGAATTTTTGGGCCAGTGAACCTAACTCTGAACCTTTGAGTGGCTATTTAAAAATCATCATTGCAAAATAACACATCAAGGGATAAGTGAAGATCGTGCTCAGGTGAAGAGATACTAAAAGGTCTGGGCTAAAATGTGAAGTCTCACAGAACAAGTTTCTGGAACGTTCTAAAACTTTATGCAAATCCCATTAAACATACTAGTAAGGATCAGTTCTGTTAAAATACCAGAGATTAAAAATGCAACCTCGCAGCTTCATTTGCTGCAAGCAGTAAGAAGGGCTGCTCCCACCACCCTTCTCTGTCCTCAGGTAACTGAGTCTTGAAATGTAGAACATTCTCAAAAACTTCCAGTAGTCACTTTTAACTCAAGGATGCTTCAAGAGACATAACATCCTTTTTCTTACACTCTATTTGCAAAACTCTCTCCCTCTGTGCTGTCCCCTCTCCAGTAGCCAGGGTCCTGCTCTAACAGTTACTGTCTGAGTCACCCGGAGTTTCATGTCCTGCCATCTCTGTTTTGTGTAAAAAGTCTTCTCTGTAATCTAATGCCTTCCAAAAGAGCCAGTGGCAACAGATCTCCAGTGACCTGATTTTGGATGCCGAGTCTCAAAACTATTTACAATCCAGGGCTGTTTGGTTCGAGCACATCTGTCAGAAAAACATCATCATGACACAGAGAATCTGTTTCCTCACTGGTAAAATATGTGCCTGGTTTCCAGTTTGAATTAATCTTTTGTTTCTTGTGTTTTTCACTGCTATACTCAGAATCGTTTAATGTCATTTTTTTCCTTGAAGATAATTTTATTTTATGAATAAGTTACTTCATAATAATCAAAACTGATTTAAATTTTTAGTAATAGGCACTATTGCAAATATTTCTTTTCTGCTGTTTGTTCTTGTACCCTTCCTATATGTCAGGGAATTTTTTAAAGAACTTTATAAAATGCATATTATTTTAGTATTTGCTGTGCTGTTTATGCATTTTACAGACCTTAAAGTACTTAGTGCTTTTTGTTATTGCTCTGAAACTGTTTAACCCTGCTGTTCCAACAGTGTGATTCCGTATAATAGAGACATATTTGAAATTTGCTGGTGGTTCAGAAATAGCAGGAACTGCTGCTTTTCTGAGCAGCAAATGCAGAATATGGATTGATGTTAAAATACTCCTGTGCAGTTCAAGATCCGTGATACTTTTTGCAGAGACAATGCAGTGTATTTCTGCATCAGCTCAATTTTCTTCCCTTAGGTTTTTATTGCACCGTTTAAAACAGAGTCCAAGCAGTGACAGAAACATATGGAGATGAGAGAAACCATATTGATTGTAGATAATTTGGATTCTTTGTCTGTAGTAAGTTAAGTTACACTGTGTTCACACACGTGTAAGGGAACCTCTCAGCATTTCCCCCATTCCCTCTGGAGCCACTTTAACCAAGCTGTGGTTCTGGTGCCCAGGGCAGTGTTTTGGCAGCTCAGTTGTGATTTCATTTCACCAGCAGTGGCCTTTCAGGGAAGAGCCACTCCTCTGCCAGGAGCAAGTTTTACAATTACAATAAGAAAGGAAAATAAGTTTTTTCAGAAGCTTTTTGGTGCAAACTTTTTTCGTTGATTTCTTAACAAGCTCAAATATCTTTCATATTGATTTTTTAAACTGGCTTCAGAGTTTGGGGAGGAGAGAGTGTTTTTGTTGGGGTTTTTTAGGGGTTTTTGGGGTTGGTTTTATTTGTTTTGGGTGGTTTTTGTGTGTGTGTGTTCAGAAAAAAAGTGTGCCACTAGACACTTTGAATGTTTCTGTATTTTTCTGTTTCTATATTTTGGTTTACTCCATCCATTTCCTTCTACAAGCACAGTCATTTTTCTTGGAAAGTGCCCCACCTTCAGTGCTTTCTCAGAGACGTGTTGTCTTTTAAATTGTCATTAAAATTAGTTTCTATGATGTGATACTCAGGAATGCTTTGTTCAAATAAAATCTCTTCTTTGCCTATTTTATTATGAGACTGTGATTATGTTTAAAGGTTCTGATCTGTTTCAAGATTTATTCTTGGCTTGGAAGCAGTGTGGCCTTGCACAGAGATGGAAGATGCAACAGGAGAATATGGGAAAATGGGTTGTGAGTGGGGTTGTTAAAAGACATGATAAGTCATATATGTCTGGGGAGGGTGTGGGTGTATGCAGAGAAATATAACGTGCCACATTTAAATTTATGTCACATGTGGCCTTGACAGTGGTGGGTTAATGATTGGACTTGACAGTCTTGGGAATCTTTTCCAACATAAATTATTCCATGACTTTCACAGGTGACCCTAAGGTTTTGGATCTGGCACAACCACCCCATTGCCACAAGTCGCTGCTACAAGACCTGTAAGCTCAAATCCTACAGTTTATAAACAAAGTAATAGCAAATATCTCGCTGACAGTGCAAACGCTTTGTAGTTGACGCTGAAAACCCCGAGCAGGATTTCCAAGGCGGGGCTTTTCCCAAGGAACGGCGGTCTCAGCTCAGCCTTTGCCTTCCTGGACGGGCTACAGGTGTTCCTGCATTGCCACCTGCTGGGGGCTGCGCCCAGGGCAGGGACACAGGGACCCGGGGGACACGGGCGCTGCTCCTCGTCCCCAGGGGTCCCCCCGCGTGTGGCTTTACACCGGCAGAAATGCCCCGGGCTGCTCCTGGAGGGGGAAATAAATAGAGTTTATGGTGTGTGTAATTCACTAGGCACACTTGTGGTGAAGGGTGTAAAGGTTCAGAGCCTTATAATGTCAATTTTTACTCTTATCTGCAAATAAACTCATCTTAAGAGTACTTTATGCTTCTGTATAAATTTCATTTTTATTCTCATTTGAAAATGTACTTATCTGAAAAGCGTATTTCTCATAGATCTGTGAGCTTAACAAATATTTTTTTTTTTTTTTTTTTTTTTTAAAAAAACATACCTTTAGGGTTTTTTTTGGGTTTTGGTTGTTTTTTTTTTTTTGGGTATTTTGGGGTTTTTTTATTAAATAAATAAAACACTTTCTAGATAGATTTAGAACCCTTTTCCTCAGCAATTAGGAGGCTGTATCTCTCAGGGGCTGTGCACTCGTGGCCATGCAGGAATGCAGTGACAAAGGCAATGACAGAATATTTTCTGTGATTTCAGCTGAGCGAAGGCTGTCACAGTCAGCCAGCTCAGACCAGTGCTGGCAGTGCAGTTTCCTCTACTATCCCTACAAATATCGCTTGTCCACTTGAAACTACTGACTGCCGGTTTTGTCCACATCAAAAAAAAAAAGCCCCATAACTTCGCTAGAATTCAAGTTCCATGACCTGGAGCAGAACTGGACATCAAGGATATCACAGTTTAACAAGGAATGCTCACCACAAATACCGCTTTTCCAGTATTTGATATAATCATACCACTACGACTTGTGCAAAGAGGAAAAGTAGCAATGATTCATTTAAGAGGCCTTTTAGCACTCACGTGGGACGAGTTGAAACACAGGACAGGGGTGACTGCATGAGTAGCACCGCTGAGGTCACCCTGTTGGAGGCGCTGCTGCTCAAAGGATGGGATCACAGTCTTTAGATGTGTTGGCTGTACCTACAAGTCTTATTCCAAGCTTACCGAGGGTTCAATTGACTACAAGTTTGCGAAACATTCAGGAATCCTAGTAGTGCAAAATATAAAAGAATGCTGGTCAGCGGAACTGTCGTGATGCACTTGCTGAAGAACCTGAGAGCATGCAAAGGGGTCCAAATACATAAAATACAAATAAATATTTTCCCATTTTCTCCAGCTGAGAAATTGAGCCACAGAAGTACAACACACCTCCTTAAAAGCATACATAAACAGCTACAGACATTTCACAAGACTTAATACCTCCTTCTTTTCAAGAGACTTTCTTCTTCCTTTTAGTTATCAATATTTCCTTCTGTCTCAAACTGTGGTCTTTGCACTCTATTTTTGTACCAACTGCCTTGTAATCTCCTCAAGCCAGGGACTTTCTTCCTGCCTGCAAAAGCCAACCTGTATAAATAATCTCTTCACAGAGACAAGGCGTTCTTTTATCATAACAGTAAAAGAAATTCCCTGGAAAAGCTCATTTTGATCTTTGAGGCTTTCTTGCTCACTGCAAATAAAAGATGACAGAAATGCTGAACAGAGCTGAAGGCTGAGAGCAGGCTCCTTTGGGCACTGTCCTGCTGCTGAGGGAATGCTGTGGATTTAGATGGATGGCTGAGGACTCGCTCCTGTGAGCGAGTGATTGCAATGTCACAGCAGGTCCTGGCTGCCCAGTGCATGAACAGGACAGAGGAACCTGCAATGGAAAACCCCAGACCAGGCAGTGCTTGTGCAATGGTGTGTGAAGGCTGTGAGACACACACAGACCCAGCACCCACCTGTGTCTGAAACAGCAACAGCAGCTTCTCATCGGGAATGGACTTCACTTCCATTTAACTGGAGACAGACCTGCAATTTGAGACTCTTCAGAGCAGTTCTTTCCTTTCCACATTCTTGGAAAAAAAAGAAAAAAGGAATTAATTTGGGTATCTGAGCCACAGATCCATGCAGTCTTTCATTTGGAGAAACCAGCTTGAGTGACTGCAGTTCTACTGCAGCCCAAGGCTTTCCAAGCATGGGACAGCTCAGTCATCCATCAGGCAGGAGGAGCTTCAGAACAGTACCATCAGTGAGTCAATGTGACACCCAAACCAGTCTCATTAGGTTGTTAAAGAAATGTCTGCTAGCATCAGATGTTTGAAAGCAGTATTTACACACGCAGGAAAGTGCCACTTCTGCCTCTATGATTTAACAGCAGAGGGTCTTCATGCAGCATTTGGGCTGGATTTCCTCTTTTGGTAGCCTAGGGGGTCTTTTTTTCCTCTGCAGTCTCCTTTCTCCTTTCCTACATATTAACAACCCTCAAGCTCCTACTTTTCTGCACCACCTGAAAAGCTGGTATCCCCCTGACTCCCAAAGCCACCCCTGTGCACTGCAGTGGGGTGTGCCTTGGTCTTTTTCGGGTGCATTCATGTAGAAATGTTAACTCCTGATGTGGATATATATTGTCTAACACAGAAAAATGCTCACTAAGCTCCAGTTTAACTCTGCACAGATATTCCAGTGAAGAAAAAAACTATTGACCCTCATTGATACTAATCGAGTGTGTCCACTTGAGTGTGCAGTTTCAGGAATTGCTGTAGGATCATTTTAAAAAATTATTCTAGACATAATACAAGCTACATGTAGGAAGGTGCTCCTTGATTTGTGGTGGTTCTCCTACAGCTATTGCTGCTCCATCCAGCTCACAAGTGGGTATTTAATTAGTGATCTAGGCCACACAGAGCAGGTTCATTCATCTCCTCCTGTGACAGAATTATAAAATGTTACAGCAGGCTGAAGTGTTGTCACAGTCACTATTTCACATAATTAGAGGAGGTCACCAAGCACCTTTGGCCTTGCATTATTGATGGTTTAATGAACAGGCTATTTCTCCTTTGAGAACATCTGTTTAAATAAAATCTTTACCCCTTTCAAGGTAGTGCAGAGCTTTAAAATATTTGTCACCCTTTTGCTCGACTCACACTGGTGGATCAGCATCTGTGCAACTCACATAGAAGTACATTACAACCTAATTGGCACAAACTCTGTGACAATTTAATATCAGTGTTTATTGTGTTTCCTGTATCTTCAGACCTGAAACCAAAGTTATTTTAACTCCAAATTATTTGTAGAGAAGCGCTTTTTTTGTCCAAATTCCATTTTTGCAGGAAAAGAAATCCTCCTTTTAAATTTCATGTCATTAAGCTGAATATGGCTATTTTATAAGTTCTTTTTGACTGACATTCTCCTTTATTGCAAAGCTGGAAAACAACTCTTGGCAAAGAATCATCTAGTAAAATGGTGGAACTGTCTCCTACTGAGACGTTTCTTTTATAGAAAGACTAAAGCAGATAATTTAGTATTCCACAAAGTCTGACATAATCTTTCCTAGAGACATCAGTTTGACCTTTTAAATTTGTGATGGAACAAAAGGTTCTTCTTTAGTGTAAGGACACCCAGACCCAAATAATTGTCAGTGGACAAAATTCTGGAGTTTTTCTTTGCACATGTGTTTGGCCAAAGGTACTGGAACAACTGGATAGAACAACTGGTCATGTCTGGAGGTACCTTCCTTGTAGGAGAACACTCCCATTCCAAATGCCTCCTGCCAACAATGATAGTGTTGGGTATCCTGGAGAGGTGGTTGACAGGACAGTGTTTCTGGAAGAGTCTGTGCCCTTGCAAGGTGTCACTTGCTTCAGAGAACTCACAAAGCGTCACCACGTTGTTCTTGCTGATGTCTCAGTACAGCCATAAGAAATGGATTCAACATCCATTTAATTCAACAATCCAGATAACATGAAGCTGCAGATTCATGCTGTGCTGAAACCAGGTGTAAACAAAAATAGCACTGAACTCTGAAGCTCTGAAGGGGTATGAGGTGGTGTTCAGCTCTGCGAAGGCACTCCACAGTGTCCTGTGCTCCCCTCCACGGAACAGCCCAGACCAGCTGGGGAAAATCAAAGCAGGTGCAGAGGTTTGTGACTTTGGCAGCTGAATGAATTCTTCAGTGTTCTGTCTCTCTTTAGCCTTTTATCAGGCTGGTCCAGATGAAGAGAGCATGGAAATGATTGAATGGTGGGTATTTGCCATGTTCATTAAAAAGCAGAAGGAAAAAGGAGACTCAGTAACTTAAGCCAACACAATTTTATGTAACTGTCTTTGATTTTAATAAAAAAATAAATAGCCTAGCTCTCACTGGGATTTGCCTAAGGGACTATCATGAATGAGTTATGCAACTCAGCATTCGTTCATTCATTCATCGACTGATTTTTTGCAAAACCATATGGCTCCTTGCAGGGATTTCTCTAAACATAATGCAAGAGTATGAAATCAGTGCCTTTGTAGATGGTAAGTCTGTTGCTGGAGGCTCATTCTGAAATTCTGTTTCCAGATAGCACAGCAATGCTCCTTTTGCAAGTCATACCCTAACAGAAAGCAGTCGTTCGGGCACATTCAACCAAATGAAGAAAATAAATAGAAAATTATAAAGAGTGAAAGAGTAAACTGATCTAAACTTTAAAGATGAGCTGTGCCACTCTGTGTGACTTTCACATGGAAATGCACAGTACTTGATAAAAGGCAATGGGGAAAGGAGAAACATTACTAAAAAGTAGGATGTCATTGGTTTCATGTATTGAGTCAGAAAGAGCAAAGCCACTGCAAAATATATGTATCCATTTACTGCAGTAAATCTGGTTGGTGACGTGAGTCCATTTCTAGCGAAAAGTCTTCTGTGCCATCTTTCCTGATGCCAGGAGCCAGCAGACATCAATTCACATAAATCGCTTCCAACACGTCTTAACTGTGTATTAATGGAAATACCTGTCAATTAGCTGACAGCATTTCCAAATGGGAACAAATATTTTAGGTGTCTTCCTTCTTTAGAATGTTTAAAGCGGGCACCTGCAAGGTCTTGTTTATTCCCAGTGGTTAAGCATCACTTTCAGAGTTGGGGGTCTGCAGAGCACTTCTAATAGAGCAGCCAGACCTGCAAGCGCTCAGCTTCTGCCAGCAGTGAATCCAGGGCGGTGTCACGACGAGCCATGACTGAGCCAGACCTGTGGGGGTATTGCACAGGGACACTGCGGTGGTGCTGCCGCAGCGTCCAGTGTTGGGCCCCTCATGACAAGAAGGACCCTGAGGCGCTGGAGCGGGTCCAGAGACGGGGACGGGGCTGGGGAAGGGTCTGTGGGCCAGGTCCCGTGAGGAGCAGCTGAGGGGGCTGGGGGGGCTCAGCCTGGAGTGGGCTCAGGGCCGACCTTGTCCCTCTCTACAATTCCCTGTCAAGAGGCGGTGGCCTGGAGGAGCTCGGGCTCTGCTCCCAGGAAACCAGCGACAGGACGAGAGGACAGTTTCAAGGTGCGCCAGGGGAGGTTTAGGTTGGACATCAGGAGGAATTTCTCCACAGAAAGGATGATTAGACATTGGAAAGCGCTGCCCAGGGAGGTGATGGAGTCACCGTCCCTGGAGGTGTTTAAGGAAAGACTGGAGCGGTGGTGTTCAGTCATAGGTCTCGGAGATCTAATTGATTCTGTGATAAGCAGGGGTGCTGTGTGCCGACTGCTCGCCGCTCCGGGCGGGCTCAGCCCTGCGGATAACACCCTGCGGCTAAACCCCCCCCTCACACTAACCCGGGCCGCGGCTCCTTTAAGGTTCCCCTCCGTCCTTCCCCAGCCGCGCTTCCGGGTGCCGGCACGTCACGTGGGCGGTGCCGTCCGGAAGCCGCGGGGGGGGAAGGTGGTAGGTGCCGGGAAGGGAGGGTGGAGGAAGGTACCACCCGCGGCGGGGCGGGGGGAGCAGCACCCCAAGGGGCGGGGCGCACGCAAGGGGCGTGGTCTCTTTTGAGGGGCGTGGCTGCAGCGCATGAGGGGCGGAGCCTCCCTGTGGGCGCGGCGTCACCCGAAGGGCGTTCTCAGCCAGGGGGCGTGGTCCGCCTGGAGGGGCGGGGCCTAAGCAAGAGGCGGGGCCGGGTAAGAGGCAGGAGGGAATGGGGGAGGGTTCCTCGGGGCGGGGCCTGAAGGCCGGAAGATGGCGCCGCCCAGACGCGGCCGGACCCATCGGCGCTGGTGGTTCCCGGCCGGGGCTACCCCGGCTTGAGGGACCTTCGGGGCGCTTGTCCCGACTGCCCCAGTGCCTCGGTGCTGACGGAGATGGACCAGCGCCTGGCCGAGCTGGTGGAGGAGCTCACCACCTCGGGGGAGCCGCGGCTGGAGCCTGGCAAGATGAAGGAGCTGAAGAAAATCTGCAAGTACGGCCGGAGGGAGGGACAGAGCCAGGCTCCGCTGGCTCTCCCCGGGCCGGGCAGCCCCGGGCGGAGCAGCCCCGATCGCCGTTCCTGGGGCCTGCTGTGGGAACTGGGTGCTGCCAGCACAGAAGCTGCTCACTCAAAATTTAAAATAAACAAACCCCCTACCCCAGACGTACGTTTGTACGTGCTGAACCGCTTTTTATATAATTCCCCCACCTTTCTTTTCTCCGTGCTCAGGTCGTCGGAGGAGCACATCAGCCACGCCTACCACCTGCTGGTGACGCGGCTCCAGGAGGAGCATGCCGAGATGCGCTTCTCAGCCTTCCAGGTCGTGCAGGAGCTGTTCTCCAGGTCCCACCAGTTCAGGACGCTGCTTATCTCCAACTTCCAGGAGTTCCTGGAGCTCACGGTGGGGATAGACCACGAGCAGCCCCTTCCCCCGCCCAAAGAGGTGGCGCAGAAGCTGAGGAAAGCGGCCATCAAGGCAGTGCAAGACTGGCATGAGAAGTATGGGGAGGCCTACAAGCAGCTTGCCCTGGGATATCATTTCCTAAAGCAGAACAAGAAGGTACTCAGCGCTCTTACACACTCCACTCTGTGTGTTTAGGTGGTGGTCACCAGGAGATGTTCGAAGGAAGCAAATCAATAAATGTAAAAAAAAAAAAATAGCTGTAGGGAACAACATTGCCTGGAGGAAACCTCCTGTTGGGCATAGCCTTTGGAAAACAAACCCCAGGCGCTCTGTTCATCTTGCAGTACTGTAGGTTTTAGAAACCCCAGTCACCCCAGTCTTGTACTCAGAGCTGGGCTCTGCCTTTTTCCAGGTGCAAGCATTGCTTGCCAGCTGGCTTTCATTCACTGATTCCTGATTGGGGCCCCACTGTTTAGCCCTTTTTGGAAGGGAGGTAATGGTCATGCCTTAAATTGAGGATTATCAGCTATTAAGTCTTTCTATGCCCGTTTAAACTAACCTGATTTCTACACGGAGCTGCCTCATTCTAGCTCTCCTTTGCTGTACAACTTTGCAAGTGTAGGTGCCTGCCACTCTCAGCTGCAGTGTTACTGTGCCATACAAGAGGTTTTGTGAAAGAGAGACTTCGTGTATGCAAACCTTAGCTTTTAGATGTCACTTCAAGTTACTGTGTTTAGAGCATTCTGCTGCTTTATTCTGTCTTCTGAGGTGCAGCAGTGAAATTTGGAACACTATTCTAGCATTCACACTATGTGCAACAATAATAACAGGCTTTCACTAAACATACAGATTTTCTTTCTTTTCAGAAAGACAGATTCAGCCTTCTTAACACTAGATAAAACACCTTTGTGACATGTGACATATTTCTGTTGTTCTGATTCCATACTAAGCTAGTCACATTCTGTACTGTGCTGTACTGTGCTGGGTTTTTATACAAATTTTGTCATCTGCTCACAAAAGATGATAGTCTTTGAATTCTCTTTTTTTGTCTTGTTTAATAAAGAAAGAAAACTAAGTGACAGTGATGAGGAGAAGTACAAGAGTGAGACGAGGGGACTTTAACACATAATACAGTTTCACCCAGTTGAACACAAGTATACAACAACTCTGCTGAAGTTTGGCAGGTCTGTCTGTGCTCCTGTGGTCACTGGCTGCTCCCCAGTTACAACTGGGGGATCCCTCTCCATGTTTTGATACAAGCTGTGCTATTTTATGGAGCAGCTGAATTTGAGTTCCTCTACAAGCATTAATACAAATAAAAGCAATCTCTGATAGTTTTGTAACTCTCGTACTTAAAGACTTGACATGAGCCACCTGCCCCTTTACCAGCTTAATACTTGAAGTGTGAGAAGCAACCAAACATTTGAGGAGAAAATAATTTGCTATTATTTGCTATTATTTTGTAGTAAAATACATCAGCTGTTGAGTTTTACAGGTTTGGTATAGTAGTATAAGGTAGCTTGGGTGGAAGTGTTAGCTCTGTGTGTGGTCTGCGGTTGGGTTTTGGTTGTTTTTTTCTTAATGAACCCCAAAATCACTTTATAAACAGTCAGAAGATGACAGCTGCTGCCCTTTTAGAGTGTAAAGCTGGAGAGCTCCTCACTCTTCTGATGTTAGTAGGTGAGTAGTGGTAGGTACTAAGTACCTGCCTTTATAAATGTTTGACTTTAGGAGCAAATAATGCTTCGGTATACATGAAAGTAATTGTTTTCAAACTTCTATCTCAAGGTTTAAAAGAAGAAGAAAAGGGAAAAATATTTCACATATTTCCAAGTGCATATTTGGGCACCTGACTCATATTGTAGTATCTTTGTGTCTGAGGAATGAATGGATGGAATTATGGAGTGAGCTGGAATTGCAAAGTGAACAGGAATTCAAACACATCCAAGCAGAGTGTAGTGCTGCTGTATTCCAGTACTTTGACAAAAGTTGGAGGAGTTGTCTCCGCCTGCTGCTTAGCATCCTTTCAGTCAGGAGCAATTTTTTGCTCCTCATACATTTAGTTCCATTATTACAGAGCTGCAATAAAAGGCTTCATGGTCTTTTTGATTTGGAGAATGAGAAAGAGTGGGCAAATGACTCCACTGTAAGCACTCTGGCTTGAGGCAGAAATTGTGTTTTAGGAAGCTGTAGCTATGTCTGGTTTTCTGTGCAGTCCAATCTGACTGCCTGCAAACAGCAGCAGTAGTTCCTGAGTTCTGTATCTTTGTTCTGCTTTTGTGGGCAGTGTTGCTCTTTGGGAGGATTTGTTTCTCTGCAGTTCTGTGTGGGGAGCTGTGCAAACCTGTAGAAAAATCAGGTCCTGAAAACGAAAAAGCTCACTCTGGTGATCCACATGATGCTGTATGTTGTGAAACCAGCTCTTTTCCCTACCACCCTTCTGCTCACCCATTCCCTACTAAAAAAACCCAGCTTGGTGAGTGTGCCTATTTCATAAACTGATGGAGACTCTCCATGCCAGTTTCTGTGACAGCTGTTAGATAAAAAACATTTGTGTGACCCCAGAACTTTGTTGTAGGTTGCTGGTATCTGGGAGCCACTAGATGTTGACATGCTTGATCATCTAGCAGTGGCAAGAATGACAAACCTTCAGTGAATGCTTGTACTGGAGACATTGCACCAGAGAGTCTGTGGGCTTGAGAAAGAGCAAAATGCAGTCTTGCACAGCACTCAGCATTGTCTGTGTGGCAGTTCATAAAAGTTATGTGGTAGCAATCAAGGGAAATTCTGTGTTTTGAAAAAGGGTTTCCTTATGCATTTACACAATCAAGCCTCCCTTCTTTACATTGGGAGTGAAATTTTTTTACATTTTCAATCTTGTCTAAGACCAAACTAAAAAAAACCCAAAATATTGCTAATGTTTTAAGAAACAGAATTTTGAGTTGTATAGATTTATGTTTATAATTCAGCCATCAGGAAGTGAGACTGAATGTTAACTTTTCCCTCAGTACTGATATCCAGCAAATTGTAATTGTAACATCACAAATTTGGTCATTTTAAATGAATTTGAAGGTCTTCCCTTGTACTTTCCTTTCTTAGAAGGTTCTTCTGTAAGTGATATATATATATATACTAGTTATAGTGCTTACAAATTTTCCTAAATTTCCTGGTGGACCTGCTGTGATATTTTCATGTAATCTTAATATCTACCCTGCGTAGTCTCTTCCTGCTTATTCTCCCTAACTCCATGTCTTCAGTGCTGTGACAGAAGTCTCCCAAAACCCAGTTTGTTGCACTCCGGATGTAAAAATCTAAGAGGTTTGTTTTTCTACCTTATGATTCCTTTTGAAAGACATTGATTCTCAACAGTCCTTTATTAGTAGGAGTAAAATCTCCATTCACAATTGCTGTAGTTATTGATTCAAGGAGGAGAAGAGATAAAAGGAAATGCTGCTGAGCTTGTGGCTGATCGCTGATGTTGCAGGATTTTTCACCACAGATAAGGATCTTAGGAAATGGATTTTCTGTATATTTCTTACGAGGAACATTACACTTTTTTCTTAATTTCCTCTTTAGGTGGATTTTCAGGATGTGCATGCCAGAACTGTGGCTGAAAGGAGGAGGGAAGAAGAGAAGCAAAAACGACTGGAGAACATTTACAAAGAAAAAGTCAAAAGAACTGAAAAAGAAATGGAAGGTTGGTTGCTTTGGTTCTTTTAAGTGGGATTTTTGTTTGTTTTTAAAGCAGCCTTTTTAAGGTTATTTGAAACAAATTCTGGGAGAATAGCTATCCAGATAATAGCTGACCACAGAAAGCAGGAGTACTGCATTTGTTAGAGCTCAACCCTCCCTCTCTCTCACCTAAAGAATATCAGGGGAAAGAAGTGACTGTCCTGTGAGTTCAGAAGAAAGAGATGAAAAAGAAAGAAAATGTTATCAAGTAAAGGTCTGGTCTCTAATTTAGTAAAGTATGAATGCCTAACCCCTAAGAAGCATATCACAAGACTTTTTGGAGCTAGTAACTTAGTTTTTGTGTCACTGACAAGGCACAGACTTCCCAATACCTTGTTGGCTGATGGCATTGCTTATATATATAGTCATTGTGTTCCAGAAATACAGGCAGTGGTCTGCACAGGAATCCTGGATGCAGTGAAGGATAACTGTGCAGTGTTATAGTGCAGGTAGAAAATGTAACTGGGTCCTGAGTCTCTGAGCGATATGTGCATAGCAAACACATTTCTGTCATCCCAAAGAACAGCAGAGATAGTAAGTATATTATGCTGCAGTTGTAATGGGTTGTTTAATTAAATTACTTTGACGTATATAATGCATGCAATTGTGTCTGCATTTATTCTATGTGCTGGAAATGTTTTCATGCACGAGAGTGGAATTTTAAAGATATTTAACTTTCTTAAAGTAATTTGTATCAGTAACATCTCTTTGAGCAATGACTTACATTCATGGCTATGAATATACACACAGCTATAAAATTCAAGGCTGTAGAATGAACACTCAGCAGCGTCAGTAAGAATATCCTCACTGAATCTTGTTTTCCTACAAATTCTATGAAGTACGTGACTCATCTTTGTGTACTGAAATTTTGGGGAGGATAAGCAAAGGAGGAGCCCTAATTCTACATGCCTGGCTCAGGAAATTCTAGATTTCCTACTTAGGTATTGTCACTTTTATAAGGACAATTTCTGCAGAAGAGCAAGATCTGTATGGCTCAGTTGTCACTGGGTAAATGGATTCTGCCTTTGGCAGTCATATTTGTTTTTGTAACTCTCTGTCTGCTCTAACAATTTTATAAACCAATTGTGTCTTGATAGAAATGTCCCAAGAGATTGCTGATACGCTGACAGAGATGGAAAACTGTTTCCAGCTTCTGATGCCAGATCCTTTCAATTTTGCGGTGAACAACACGGAACTGGAACTCAGCAAACAAACGTCTGCTAATGAGGCTGGACCTGCATCCCCCTTGTCCTCCCAGGGGGAAGTTAACCCATCCTATTTGGCACCCCAAATGTTCATGGATGATGAACAGCCGTGCTGCAGCAAGGACATTCTTCCTGTTTCTCAGTGTGTTACAACTGATAAAACAAAAGAGGTAGATGAGAAGCTCGAGCGAAAGGAGCTGGATGGAGGCACATGCTTGGATGTTCAATCCAGTGGCTCCACTCTCGATGATGATGATGATGATTACCAGACTTTTGTTAGGAGCCATGGGCTTATTTCACATAAGTATACTCTAGACCTTGAAATCTCCACAGGTACCTGGAAAAACTTTTGACATATAGTTGGAGGCAGTCTTTCTCTGGAGTGCTTTGTGCTTGTCATTTTGGTTTTGTTTCTGGTGCTGAAATGCTGGGGTTACTGATCACCATTTTGCTTTGGGATTCCTGGACACCGCTTTGATTTTTTTTTTTTTNTGATTCCTCTAGTAACTGTTCTTAGTTTAGGGTGTCCTTGTGTGTGATTAGCAGATTTCATTAATTACCTTCTAGGACTGAACTTTGTTATTAGTTGTTGCAAGGCCATTGCAGCACTTCATAGTATCTATAATAAGATGAATCTCTTACGTTGAAAAAAAATCTTTTTATCATATATAATTTTCTTTTTACTCACCTCTTTCTGTGTGTAGCTGGGGAATAAGCTGCTAGTTAAAAAATCTTACAATTGATTGTTTCTGAAACTTTCTCCTTGCTACTGACAGCTTGCAAGAAGCAGTAAGTAGTTTTGATAGGAAGGGATTACACCTTTTTTGTATAACTTTGCAAATCTGAGTTACTGTAGAAAAGTCAGGATGGTTTGTGTTTTGGAAGTCTTTTACAATTCCTGTCCTAAGGGACTTTAATGTGCAAACAGTAAAGGGGGTGTCTGCTTCTCTGTTTGCTGATGACAATGGGTGAAAAGTATAATTTTTGCTTGGATAAATGACATACTTGGCTTCTTTGACAGTCAAGTCCCTGTTACCACCAGAGTAGGGATTATTTTGTATTGAATATAAAGAAACTGGTAGGACGAGGCCCAGTTCACTTGAACTTGGGACAAAGTGTAATGTAAATAGTAAGACTGAACTTGTCTGTGGTTTATTTGGTAATTCCTTGTGATGGCTTAACACACATGGCATGCTGGACTGAACACTTTTCATCTTTTCCTCTGATTTTTTGAATGTGTGGGTAGTAGGAGACTAATTAGTTCTGAACAGAGAAGCATTCTGATGTTTGTAACTTTCCCTGAAGAGATCAAATATCTTAGATTAATTTGCCTTCTTTAGCACCTGTGGTGAAGATATTGTAAATGTCGTGCACTAACTCTTTTCCCCTGTTTTGAACAGATATAAAAGTGCAAGAGAATGAAGATAATACTGCCATCATAAACAGTGTCATGGATGCTCACAAACTTCTCAGAAATAAGTTCTGGCCTTCTGTGCAGTCCTGGATTCAGGTGGGTTAAAGATATAATTTTTTTTCTTCATTTTTTAATAAAAAGATGGTGAAACAAGGACTGGAGTACAGTAAAGCTTGAGGGAGAGTGAGCCAAAAGGAAATGAAGGTTGAAGAAACATGAACAATTAGAGAGGATTTCAGTAAGGGTGGACTAAAGGAGACTGCAGGAGCTATGTAGCTTGACAACTCTCAGCCTTGGCTGTGCTACCTATAGGCAATTCTTTGGTTTGTCTTTTTTTTTTTTTAGATAGGTAAAACTTGGCTTCTTTGCAGTCTTAAAGTAAAACATAGCTTGTTTTTGTTAGACACCTCTCTATCAGATCAGCAGTATATCATGGAGCCTCCTGCATGGAATTTGGCCTATAGAAGGACTCTCTCAGAAGATGTGTATAATAACTGTTCATTCTTTGGCTTCACTAGTTGCTATTAGTTTTTATATTCTAGATGGGAAAAGAATTGGCTTCACTAATTGTTACTTGTAAAATAAAGGAATTGGTGACAATGTTGTTTAATTATGAGGTAAAACTGGAATTATTTTTTTTGGCTCAGATTTCTAGAAGAAGAGAATAAGAATATTGTTTTCTTGGTTTGCAGCTACTTACCAGAGCAGGAATCAATGATGATCGGCTAAGATGTGCCATTGAACTCAAGAATAAATTGGAGACTGCTATGAAGAAATACAAGGAAATGAACATTTCCTTTAAAGCAAGAAAAAGAAAAGTGGTGAGTTTCTTAAAATTCTCTTTAAGTAGAGAGGACTGTTAGTAAAGCTTAACTTGTATACAGAAGAATGCTCTTTTCTCTTAAGCCCTAACCTGGGAAACTTTTCAACACAAGTGTTATTGTAAAGTACACTAATTCAGCTGCTTGTAGCTTCCTTCAAGGAGCAGTATACACCTATATAATAGTCCAGGGGCCTGGTTATTAGACCAAAGCCATTTAAAGCATCCTGTTGTTATTTAGGATAGAGAAGTGGTTAAATGCAAATTTTATTCACTCTTAGTTGCTTTATATGTAACACTGTTATGTCTTTGGCTTCTTTTGTGCATATTTCTCAGTAGACACCGTACTGCTCATGTTCTTTCACAACTTGCCAAACTATGAGAGTCTCTCAGTCCAGGAAAGTAGTTTCTTTGCTTTGTAGCATTTACTCTCTCTAGTAAGCATGTGATATGATTAAGGTTATCATAGGAGAATTTAAAGCATCAAACTATTTCAGAGTGATTAACTACCTATGACAGTTCTTATGAAATAGGTAGAACTTGTGAATAAACAGAGGTTCAAAGATCAAATACATTATTCAGATCCAAAAAGAAGTCTATGGCCTGTTTATATACGTAAAAAGCAGAGATGCATTATACTCATTTCTGTTGGCTGTGATCAAATGAAATAACTGTAGCTTGACATGACAATAAGTGATTTGGATCAGGGTCCAGACTAGAGTCTGGTTTGGATTTAGTGGATTGTAAGAATTTGACTTGGGCATTACACCTTGAGCTAAATTGTCTAGCCTCATTTAGCTGTGACTGAGTGTTGTAGACTTTTATTTCATTGTCGAAATGAAACTAAATCAAGATTAATCTGGTTCATCATCTTAACATCTACTGATGTGCCACACCAGTCAAAAATGCCAATTCCAAATGAAAAGTACTGAAAGACTGTCTTGTCAGAGGCTTTTGTCTCCAGTGAAATATGTGTGCTACCTTTATGCAACCAGCTATGAAGGGATCCAGACATCTGCTGTCATTCCTGCCATTTGCTTGACAGAACATCATTTGCTGCATCTCTGCATGGAGTGTTGGTTGCTATATTTCTTGCAAGATATAAAAGACATTCAAGCCTTGATTTTCATGTGTGTGTGTGAACATGAACGTGTGTGTGCTTAGAGTGGTATTGTTGCCACTTATGAGAGTGACCAATGCTATCTATATGTTTATAAAGCATGTTTGTAACTAATACCTATATTAATTTGAAAGCTAATAAATTCACATTGCTTAAAAGGGAGAAAAAGCCCAAAACCCTGGTGCTGATAATACTTTTAAAATGAAGCAATGCAGGCTGAGTTAACTTAAGCATTGAAAACAATATATAAATATTCCCAGGGTTTTTCTCCAGTGGAACATAACCAAATTTAGTGTTAGTGCTGAGTAATTTTAAATTTATAACCTGAACATAGAGAGCTTTGTACTGCAGAAGGAAACTGTATAAATTATGTTTTATTCATGTGTCAGATGACTTTATTGAAACGTAAAAACATGGCAAATTGAGAGTCTGGTAGAACAAAATAAACAGAATCTCTTAGACCATGGTTATTAAATCCCCATCTGTCAAATATTTACGTGTCAGCACGTGAAACACTGCACACATCTCCTCTTTAATTGAGCATTGCTGCCTGTGTTAGGTATTGTGGCTTTGTCTGGACATCCTTGTGTCCTTGAAGTTACAGCTCTTGCCATGCCAAAATCTTGCTGTCTTCTGTATCTCTAAAGCCAAGAGAAGAAGTAGTGACAGCCTGTCTGTCCTTCAAAGCCCTGGCTCCCAGCCAGCCTGTCCTGACAGCATGGTGCTTTAGGGGTGGGATTTGTTGGCACATGGGAACAGCAAAGGCTGTATCTGATCACATATGGGCATGGGCACACCTGGAAATGAAGGGGAGTGTTGGCTAAGCAGAGAGGGAGAATGTGAATCAAGTGGCTGAGTGCAGAGGGTCCCATGGCAATTGGTTTGTAGCTGGTCTGTGCCATGTCTTTGTCTGGATAGGATGGCAGTGGTGATGCACTCTGAGGTGGCTCTTAACAATCTCCTTAACTGGAGAGTGTAAAGGTGCATGGTTTGTGTACTTGCTCATTTCAGCTGTAATTATGATCCTGCACCACAGCAAGCTGTTCTTTCAGGGAGAGAGTGGTTTTATTTAATTAGAAATATAAAACAGAATGATGAGAACTTGGCAACTTGGCTGGGGACTTCCTGCGTTTTCTTTGGGCTCAGTCTCCATGCTTCTGTGGCTATTGATTTCCCCCCTTTTCCCTCTGTTCTCTGCTATGTTCCAGTTCTGTGTGGGAACAGAGGGAGTAAAGGCTTTACCCATCCTCAAAATGAGATCAAGGAGGTTGATAAAGGGAAGGGTTAAGTGAGAGACAGTGAAACTAGAGATTTATTACTGTGAACTCTACTATAACTTTCAATCCTACCGAGATTTAAATTGCCACTTTAAAGAGGGAAGGTCCTGGGGTCCATTACCATTGCCATGTGTCATTGCTACTCATTTTTACCTGATCAGTTGTACATGGATGTGGCTGAAATGCAAATAATTGTATATATCTGGAGTAATTCTTGGTGCTGCAGTTCAGTATGAATATACCAGCAGTGTAGCTCGATGTAAATTACACTGAGAGCAAGAAATTGATGATTACCTGGCCTGATTCCACAGAAGAAATATTCGCTTGGTTCACAAGGTGTGTGCTTTTAGCAATCCTTATTATTACATCCATGCTTTCCATTGTTTCTCATTTCATTTCCCATATCACAGAGCACAAGCCTGCAGGGCAGTAGCCTTTGGCAATCAGAGCCTGTCACACAATTAGCACGTTGCTTTCTTTGAAGTTTTCTTTTACCTTTACTGAAAAATGGAAAAGTCACCATGCTTTGCAAACCACAGGAGAACTTTCTGTAGATTTAGGGAACTTGCCTTATACAAAGTCACTTGAAGGAAAGCACAGAACTTTATACAGAGAGACACTTTGACTTAAAATGGTTTATAGTGACATGAGCTATAACCACTTCTTTCTTTTCTCTGCCGTGAGAGTGAAGAGCACAAACCATCAGAGAGCTCTAATTACAAGGAGGGACATCATTTCTCTGTGGCACTTAGGCCTTGCCAGCACGAGTAGCCTGTGCTTTGTGCTTGCCTCTCAGGAGCTGTGGGAGGAGAGGGAAAAGAAAAACAAAGGTTATCCTTTGACTGTCTAGAAACAGATCCCTTGCAGCAGATTTTATAATTATGCCCCCAGCAGATCAGAAATCAAGGCATTTCTTATGAGCTGTTACTTTTTCGAATGAGTGGAGGGTGGACAAAAAAAAAAGACAGACTTCCTGTATTGGTCAAAGGTAAATGAGTTTTTGTGTGCTTACACAAGTTATGTTCACTGTAGTTAAATCCTTCTTTGGGATGTCAGTCAAGTTTCTGACAGGAAATGCATTTTGAAGGTATAAACATTTTGAGGGTTTTGAAATTCTTTTTTCTGTGAATCTGGGTTTTAGCTGAATCCAGGTGAAGAGGGTGGGACTGTAAAAGGGCTTTTATTTCACAGTACCAGGATGCTTGGACATGGCTCTGTCTTCTCTGAGTGCCTGCTCGGGATAATTCCAGTGCCCAGTAGAGGGAGTGCAAACTGCACGCTCCACATTTTTCTCTGTGCCACCTTGATCCAAAGCCAGCCATCTGGCCAGTCTGTTATTTTCAGGTAAACTTACTACAGCAGCAACATACCAGAGACACTTCAAGTTAATTTGTGTCTCTATGATTTATTGTTAAAATACAATTATGATTATTGGCTTAGATTGGTGTTTAAATAGACACTCCTGTTTCCAGACTTTTGATTCTTTTATAATAACTTAGAACCAAATTATTCTTTAAAAGATTTTTTTACTGATTAGAAATAGATTTGTTTCATAATGTCTTCTTCATTTTCTTATGATACTGGGTTTTAATTTTTTTTCTTGTTTAAGTGTCTGATTTGCAGCTGACTAGATGCAAATGAACTTGCAGTTTTGGAGAGGACGAGTATGTACTGTATTTTAAATCATGCACACTACATCCTTTCCATTAAAAATTACCCATTAGGATAATACTTGAAATCTTGACATTGTTAATAGGAATGTAGCTCATTAGCTGTATTCTGTACCCTCCAAGTATGCTCAGGTCTTATGTAATTACCTTGGGAAGCCATGGAAGGTTAGGACTCAGGCTGGCTAAAACTTGGACAGACAGAATCCAGGAGGAAAGATGATGTGAGAAACATCCCATTCATATGTCTGTCAGCAGAGGGATCACTTACTTTGTCTCCCTGTTACACCTTGAATTTTAAATTTCAAATTACATTAACAACCAGGGATATATAGTTTTTCATTAACTGTATTCATTACTTTTTGTTTCACCTTTCCTTATCTTCTGTCAAATCTAAGCATGCGCTTGGATCTTGATTTATTCGTGTACTTAATTTTATCCATGTGAAACATCTGGTTGAACTCAATAATGCCATTAATAATTAGATTTGGAGGAGTCTGTCCTTGTGTTGTCCAGAACCTGATAGTCAAACCTCACTATATTACTCACTTTCAGAGAGTAATGTCAGAAAACTGGTACAAATTTACAATTGAAATATTTGCTGCTCATTATTTAGTCCTAAAATACATTAAAAGGTTAAAATTTTAATATGTTATAAATTAAGCCAGGAGTTCTACCAATTACTTGGCTACAAGACTATTGCTGATTTTTTTTTCCCCATGTCTTCAACTACAGTTTGGAATTTTAGCAATTCTAATGAGGTATTTCTGCCTAATCATTTTATAGCTTTATGACCAGCTCTTTTCAAGTCTGTCTTTTTCTTAAGTTAGTGCCTGCTTTAGAGAAAAAAAAAAGCTGCACTTGAATTTTAAATCTTTTTCTGCTTCTGTAGCTGTAGAGAATCCAGTCCTGCCAACAGCTTTCTGTAACACCTTCCTGTACTCACATCCTTACGGTTTTTTCCTCTTGTTCATTCAGAGAAGTTGTTCTGGGGGTTAGGTAATTGTCTGCAGTGATCCCTCACAGTGCCTGAAATCACATTTGCTAAAACATGCCCAGACCATGCAGCAAGAGAGACACCTTTGTGGAGAATTCTTTTCCCCAGGTGCTGCTTTTAGACAAAAACCCTACCTCTTAACAAAAAGTTGCTGTTTGAAAACTGTAAGAATTTCATTTTAAGATTTGAATGGTAACTTGATGTTGATTGTTAGTATGTTTTCTATAGAGAAATATAGGAATATTTGATAACTACATCAGCATTACAACTAAAGATGTTCTTTACCCAAGTCTATACATTGTTAGCATGTAATGTGGTCAGAATAAATAATAAAATTTATTAATGTTTGTATGGTCAAATTGGTAGCCCAGGCAACATTTAAATATTTTTTTGGTTTTTTATCGCAAAAGCCAGGTCAACCATAACTGTAAAAGTAAACAGAATATTAAATAGGTCATACACATACATAATGCTCCTTCTTCCCTCCTCCCTATTTTAATTGTTGTTACTTTTATTGTCATGTTTGTCATGTTATTATTATTTCTGTTAAACGTCTCCTTTGTAATCACTTTTCAGCTAAAAGAGCTTTCTATTTTTTTAAGTTTTATTAGGATGTAGGACTGATATAAAACAAAACACTGTAAAATTAGCCCTCAGAACAGCACTGCCTCGTTAAAGTGTCTCATCAGCTGGGTGATGGGTTTGGTTGGTTTTGTTTCTTCTCTAGAGCTGAGTGTTGCTGTGGTATGTTTTATGCTTTGCCCTGACCATGGAGCCTGCCACTGCTATCAAGTTATTAAAAATATCTTGTTATGCAGATCTAGCCATGAATTCTTAGGGTTGTCACTGTGACGACCTCTGATCCGTATCTGATTCGCAGGTCGCACAATGCAATTTGGAGCTCTTCTAATAGAGTGTAAAATAAAGTAGGATGTCTCCATCATCAAGTTAACCCTTATGTTAAGTATTTAAGTTTTTCAGGCCGAAGGGTCATCTCCCCTGATTCATTTATGAATACTGAGCAGTGTGTACTCTGTAAGTAGGAGATATAAATTTGCTTCCAGCTTTTTATCCATCCTACTTTACAAGGGGAAACAGTATATTGAAGTGAATTTATTTGTGAGGTTCATAGAGGTACATTGCTTAATGGATATTTATAAAAATGGAAAAGGAAGGAAATTTTTAGGCTTGAAGCACATACTAATGCATTTAAATTTAGCTCATGCAGCAATATTAAAGTAAATATATTTGCATCTAAAGTATCTTTGTACTTGAAATCCACAATCAGAAATACATGTAAGGTTATGTCTATCTTGCATAGAATAATTTGTTAACCTGTCTGTAATAAATTAGGTTTATGTCATTGAGATGTGTATTTACCTGTTAAAAATACAGCAGTAAAAATGTGCAGTTCAGGTGAATTTATAAATGTGATCCTTGAAGTCAGCTGCAGTTTGTTTTTAGAGTGTCTGTGTGTGCAGACTGACTCATGAGACAGGAGCATGTGTGCATTGGTGGTGGATGCAAAGTTTTAGCAGCTTGAGTTTGCTGGGGTCCAAGTGATAGGTGGTAATCCATCAAATGCAGTAGAACTTTTTTTTTGCATGGATGGGTGCTAATGGGAATCTTGTTGTACCACATTTAGATGAAAATGACGTTTTTCCCCTCCTCAGCTCTAAAATTTAGCTTTCATCACGTATAGGCCTCTGAATAGTAAAGAAATTAAATAGCTCAGTGTTGCCTAAAATATTTCAAGGGATCACAGGAGAACAGTTCATCATCTCATAGATGATCTGGACTAGCTGAAAAGCACTGGAAAACCTAAAGGCTTCTCTAGGGAGGTGTAAAGAAAGAGGTATTTTTGGTTAACCTTTGCATTATCAGACCATAAACCAATTTTTTGGTCCAGAAATGGATATAGCCAGTCCTGGACCTCACTACAGCCTTATCAGTGGCTTTAAACAATTTCATCTGGGCTGGTTTGCAGGAAAATGGGTAGTCTGGAAAGAAGAAGGGAAGGGAAGGGTAGTTCACATGTTTTGGGTAGCACTTGTGAGCTGCTTTGTTCAGTGACAAAATTAGGGCTTTCCTACTGATTATACAAAGGGGAAACATCCTGGGGACTCTGCTCTGGGTACAGGCTAAGCATGGACTCTAAACATGATTTTATGTCACTTGGCTTCTAGCTTTGTTGTCTTCATCACACCACAGTCTTTGAATGTGCAAACCTTTCCTTTTGTCTTCAGGAATGAAAAAGTAAGTAGGACTTAACAAAATTTCCATCCTCACAGTTACCATGAGTTAAAAAAAAACAAATCTGGTTTTCAAGGCACAGATAATATGTGCAATGCTGCTTTATGCTTGCCTCTTGTTTTGTTAAAATTATTTCATCCATTTCTACAATTCCTGAAATGTTAAAATGAAGTTCTGCTGGGTATTTTTTAGTGTGTTATGTTGCTACCAGATCTGCTTCGTAGCAGGTGGTTGTTTTTTGTGCAGGTTGCTGTTGTACAGGGAACAGTGGCTTACATATCTGGGTAATGATTTTATGGTTGGCTTAAATGTGGTCTAAACATGAGCAGAAATGAAAAGGGATAGTCCTTCTGTTTCCTCCCCTGATGATTCCCAGTGCCTCCCTTGTACCCACAGTTGAGCTCCTGTTGCTGCAGGGGCCTGGACTGACTGGAACCTAATCCAGAGAAGATTTCTGTAGCAGCACTAAGCTGAGATAGTGAGATTGTCCCTTTCAGAAGCTGAGTAAACTCGGGTAATGCAGATCTGATTATAATGGTCAATTTTTATTTAATCAGAAAATTCAGATTGACAAAGTGATATGTAATTAGCTCATCTCCCAGTGTGAATGAAACATCTGATGAAAATAACATATCAGATACTACTGTTAAATATATTGTTTTTCACTGTGTAATAAGCTGTTGTGCCTGAAGTATGTACAGCAACTGCATAGGACAAGTACATTGCTGTACTTCTAAAAGTAAGATGTAACCTTTATTTTTGTATAACTATTACACAATGACATTTAAGAGACTGACACTGTAGTCACTTGGGGTAAAACAAATTAAATATAGGTATCAAATGTAGATGGTCAGCATAAATTTTGTAGGAACCAATTCTCTTTTATGTTGGGGGACTTCATTAATGTGAATAATGAAGGGTAGCAGACTTTGTTTTAGCTCCCTGGGATGCATGGAATGGAACAACATTGTTAGACTTGGAAACCTCCACTAGTTTAACTAAAACTGCTACATCTCCCCTGAATGTGATACTTATTTTATAAAAAATGTGCATTATGCAGGAGAACTTGGCCTTTTTGATGTACCTACTTAAAGATTAAGGTAACTTATGCAATTTATTGATTTTGGTGAATGGTAGGAGCCCAAGTAGTGAGGTATGAAGATACATCTGAGGACACATCCTGGGTGGTTATTACTAAAGAAATACTAAACTTGCCTTGCAATATCTTCTTAGGTAGTAATTTTGTCCAATGTACCAGTTTTCTAGATTGCCTTCATTTGCTGTCCTCTGAAACTGTAAAGGCACACGCTGGTCCACTGGGTCTATTGGATGTGCCATTTTTTTCTGAAAGGATTCATGAAGATCCAGGGTCTTTTGAACTGTTTTTTGAGCTATACTCACAGACTCTTCCTTTAGAGAAAAACTGGTTTATCAGGTAGTTGTTATATTGCTAAAGCAATTTGAAGCAAGGTATGCTCGTTCTCCAGTGTTGTGCTTTTTCAAAGTGTTGGGCTGGAACCCTTAAAGCATTTTTACTAACTCCTGGAAACTAGGAAATAATGTGAAAAGTGCATTCCTAAATAAAAGACAGCCTGGCCAAGATGCTTATGTGCTGTTGAGCAACTACACATAGAATGAATGGTGATACTTTTACGGGTGAACATAAAATGTGCTTTGCCTGGACCACATATCTAATTTGCAGTCATCGGGGTTTGAATTTATGTTCATATCACAAAGTGAAGAGGAGGGAGGGTATGTGGGAGGTCCTTATAAATACAGCTCTGTTAGTAGTTTGTGTTTTCCTTGTGTTGCACATGGGAAAACTCAGGCATGGTTCTAAAATCTGTCCAAATGCCAGCATTTATTTCCATGTCATTCTGTGCTGGATGATAGAAAAGAATGGAAAAGGAAGAACTTGTCTTTACATTTAAGATACACTGTTTGACTACTCAAATTCTATTACTGGCACTGAAGAAATTATTTTTAACCCAGTCACTCTTTTTTTATATAGAATATCCCCAAATTTCATTTAACATGGCTGAAGTATGTTTTGTGTTGTGGTTGAATAAAAAATGCACGTGCTTAAGGTTGCCCCTCTAACTAGGTCCTACAGCAATAAATATTCTGGTTCCCTAACCAAAATCTTTTAGAAAAATATTTAGTTGGCTTTGAGTAGATGCACATGAGATATTGGCATGGTGGAATAATTTGCAAGATCCTTCAGTGAGGGTATTAGCATATAAATAGCAGATGCAATGACGACCATCACAGCTGAGTACATTTAATTTTTAGTTTATAAGATAGAATGGGTTTTTAAATGCATAGCCATCAAGCCTGCTGAAAGACAAATGAAGTTTAGAGTTCACTTGTCTGAGGATGCCTTACATCATTTTTTTTTAGAAAAGGGAAACAGGCACGCATAAAACCGAACAAAAGTGATTTCTTGGGTGAAAAGTAATTGAGATTGCAAACCAAGTTAATTAGACCATGCAAAATTTATTTAATGGTCCCAGCTGTAGTTTGCAAGTGGTGTTTTAGTGAGTAGATATGACTTCTTCATGTGCTATCTTTTCCTTCTTTTTCTAAAATAATTAGTAGAGGCTGTACATCTAGTCCTATAAACTGATTGCATTGTATATTTCAGTAATTTTATTGCTTGCTTTAATTATGATTGCAGAGACTTGGGTTTTTAATCCTCTTAACAGAATGTAGCCAACAATTTGTATAAAAGTGAGAAAAGGATCAAAGGCTTCACATATTTCCAAGTGTTGTGTGGTGGGTGGAGGCTTTTTTCACATTTATTACTGGTTGGGATGGATGAACAAGGCCTTTAACTGGGGCTCTGCTTGCACTGAGCTGCACTAACAGATGGCAGCTGTTGGAGCGTTGACTCCAAAGTAAAAGAAACAATTGCATTTTTACTGGCATCCAGTGTTCGTTTCCAGTATTTTTAATAATGCAGAGTAATAAGGAAACAGCTGTTTTTTCAAGTTTTTTTAATGAGTTTGGGAAGAAATGCTTTGATTGCATTTGTCTGGTTGGAATAGTTAGCACTATTTTAAGTTTTTAGTGAAAATCAGGAGAATTGAGAAGATATTCTAAGTGATTACAGTGAAAATAATGTATGTATGTTTTCTGTCCTTTTAAAAACCATATTCTCATATGTAAATAAGTCCACCTCAGGAATCTGGAAATTGCCTAGCTAAATCCCATTTCTTCTCCTTCTTTAAAGGAATATAAATAGCTAGTCCTACCACATTAAAGAAACCAACAACCAACACATGGTTTTGCAAACACATCATTCTGTGACTTAGATAAATAAATAAATAAACAAATGTCAGCATTTTAGAGCAGATTAACAGGCTAAAAATTCCCTTCCCCATGGAACTTGAAGAGCAGTGGTGGTGCAAGCTGCCTCTGATGTCTAGGGATCTGTCTCCCTTTAGGTGGACCATTCTCCAGTGACGCAGAGGAGGTCATTCACTCTCCATCTCTGGTAAGACTGGTGGCCTGTGTTAGTGAGTTTCCTCATATCACCTGATAATTAGAATGGATTTGAAACCAGGAGCTTTTTTCTCATGTTCTTTGTCAGGCAATTGAGAAACAAGCAGTTGTGTGACTACCTATCTTCAAGGTATTTAATCTTGTATGCTACAAGAAAAGCTTTACGTTGTGGTATTTATCACTTGCTCTTAACTTATGTCCCTTCAGACGTGGCACACTAGAAATGTCATATTGCTTGTTTGTATCTTTGTCACCTTTTTCATGTTTGCAAATATCCCAACCACTCATTCCTAAAAGAGTTATAATTTACTAATTCGGCCACTTAAGACTATTGTCTTTAATATTAATTTTTTCTGATTTAATGATGGATTGTTTATTTTTATTTTTTTAATTGAAAAGTTTGTCTGTAGTGGAGACATAGATAGGAGGTGGTTGACCTTTTCCACTACTTCTGTAGAAGTTGCTTTTGGAGCTTTCTTCATGCTTGAAAAGTGAAACTAAAAAAAAAAAATTATTTTTCTAATCAATAATGTCGCCCATGAGCTCTCCTGCTTTCTCTAGAAAGGAAATGGAACAAACCAGCATAAATATGATGGTTCTGATAAAGTACCACTGGAATGAAGTAAATTGAGATATAACTACCCACTATTACTGTGCAACTTCTTGAATTTCCAACGGTGACAACTTTAATATTTTAAAGTAAAAAGATAAATTATTTATCTTGGTAAGGATTTTATCAAGATAAAGACTTTATGTCTGTTTGAAGGGAAAAGAGGGCTTAATTCCTGATAGTTAGCTAAGCAGTTAATTTTTTTTACAGGAAATCTAAATTTAATAGAAGACCCCAGGGAAATTCAAGGGTGTGAACAATACGCATAATATTTTATGAAAATGACCCCCATATTTAAAATCTGGCATTATATGTTATGCATTGTAGCACCAAGTCCACATCTACCTTTTAGAAAATTAAAACACATAAATTCTGTTTAGTGTTTGATATGTGCTGCACTAGCTGAAAGCCATAATGCCCCTAAAACCTTGGGTTGCTTTTCACCTTTCATAAATTCCTGGCTAGATTCTATACAAAAAATAATTTTCAGCTCCGTGGCTCATTGTTATTCAAACTTGATTGATTGTCGTCATTTACTCAGTGAGGAAGTTAAGTGCTCCTGTCATTTCTGAAGAGTATAATTGGGACGTTTCACAGGTCAGCGGTAGTGACAGGTTTCCCTTTTGATTAGTGTTAGACTGATAACAAAAATTACAGTTTCCTATGATTAATGTTTTCTATAGTACTTGAATGCACAGTTCATGGATTGTACCTAAACAAAGTGAATTTGCATCTGATTATGCCTTTTCTCTGTCAGGCTTTTCACATGCTTTAAAGTTTTAGATCATGCAGGTAACACAGCAAAGTTGCTTCCAGTGCAGTTTTCAAGTGGAGGATTAGGGAAGTCCACTGAATTTTAGTATATTACCGTACAGAGAGATATGGGCCTCCAGTGATATGAACAAATTAGGTGAAATTTCAATTAAAGATAGTACCTTGCTTCCCCTCTAGTCCTCTCAGATATGACACTCAAGGAACTACTGGTGTTATATCCCTGCTATTTTAGGTATAATCTGGCAGTTTAAGTTAAATCATCAAGCTGAACTGAGTTTTTTCCTCTTAGTAGTTTGATACTATTTCTCTGTTCCTTAAACCTGTTGCTATTTATTTGTTTACAGTCTGAGTGAAATCTAAGGAAAACACTGAATTTATTTTCCCTGTTTTATGATGTGAAAGTCTATTTATACATTATGGCACAAAGTTGTCGACTAAGATCATCTATGACAAGTTTTATCTTGGTGAAATCTTTTTTTAATAGCTAGATAAGAAGTGGAACCCGAGTATGAGAATTATGATGATGTCCATCTTATAGCTGGAGAAATACTTGAGGTTATTTGCTGGAGGTTACTTCCAAATTTAAATTGTCCCTAATAGGTGAAAAGGGAATGACGACTCCAGCAGAATTTCAAAACCAAGATACAAACCAACTAACTTCAATCTCTAACCCTCTTCAGATGTGCAGTACAAAACACGATGATTTTTTTCTTTCTAAAGGCCATTAGGAATGTCTTCTAAAAGCTGTACTTTGAGAGAGATGTTCTGCTTTCAAATCTAGTGGCTTTGTGAGTTTGTGATTAGTGGTGGAACATTTGATCCTTTCTTTGATTAGAACTCTGTTTTAATAGAGTCCTACTGAGGAGATGGGGCTCAGTCTGCATCTGTCTTGGCTGGGCCAGGTATGGCCTGAGTTGCTGCTTTTCTTTAGATCAGGAAAAATTATTGCAGTGGGAAACAAAAAGTAAACCAAGGGTGCAGGATCCAGCAGCAGAGCCTGAATGCTGGCAGCTGTCAAGGTGGGGATAATTGTGCTGAGACTGCATTGGGGTTCTTACCTGTCTTTGGCAGCAGGGTGCTCTCTAACATGATTATACTGAGACTTTATTTTACAATGGAGACTAATTAGGTGTTGTCTGGTAAGAATGCAATAGTAGTCAGCTTTCATCACCTGGACAGTAAATCCGGGTTTTTTTCTCTACTTCTTCACTGGAACTTCAGCTTTCTTAAAGTAACTTTTGAAACAAATGGAAGAATATTACTTCTAACTTGTACCATCCATTCATTATGTGTTATTGTGTATCTGTGTATTAATATCAATTAACATTCTTTATTAGAAATTAATTCAGTCCAGCTTACAGTTAATACTGGCCAGAAAGGAATACTGAATTTTTTTTTTAAAGTTACTATTTGTTTTAATTTTTAAGTACATTTAATAAACCAAGATAAGCTGTTAGATTTTTGGCTTTGGAGTATATGTATGATTTAAAGGAACTCAGCTGTGACACAAGATTAGAGTAGTGAATTAAATTGGGAAAATTCTGCTGCAGGCAAAACCTGCAGTATCCTCTGGTGCTTGTAACAATGAGTAGTTGGTATGAATATTAACAGAAGCCAGGTGCACTAATAGAAGTAAAGAATGCAGCTGAAAATAGTGAAAATTATGGTATTCCTTATCTATTGCTTTGGGTTGCTGCAATGAAGTGGAAAAAGTGATAGCCTGTGCTAAGGTTGGATTTACTGAATACCCCTTACTATTTCCTTGTAAAAGCACATGGCAAACATACAATAATGTAATTATGTTGTTGGGAATGAGGTGACTCAGAATGTGAGCAAAAGAAATAAAGCTTAAAGTCTCTGTCGTTGTTGCCTTTTCAGGGTAGTTGGCATTTGCTTTTTTCAAGCTCTGATACTAAAGGCCATGTCTGGTGACACAGATTCTTTTAGCTTATGTGTAATTGAGAAATAAAAATCATTTTCAGGTATGGAACAAGCTTTGAAAAAGTATGGATTTGATGGCACATATCCAGAAGTTGCCAGATAAAATTATATTTAGGAAGTCACTTATGTGGATGAATTACACTGGTTAGTTGGAACTCCAATTTTTTTTTTTGCACCCACTCATAGATCCTCAGTTTTAGACTGCAAGACAGACCAAGTGCATGTTTAAGAAAATCCTATTCTGTTGGTCTTAACAGAGTAGTGTGTGCTGTCTGGTGGTATGAATGGTTGGGATGTACCAAATCAGCTAAGAAATGAATGTGTCAAATTATTCTTGCTGCTGTTGTGAAGAAACACAGTGAACCACTGTAGTATACAGATCTCAATATTCTTATTTGGGTCACTATTAGCTTGCCCATTTATCAACTTCCCCTCCCATTTGCCTGCTCTGGTTTTGAGCTCTTAAACAATTTGTGATACCATTTAACATGCCACAGACTATTTGGGTACTGCTAAAGGAGTAAAATCATCCAAATGAGAAGAGGTAAGGCTGTAATGTGCTCATTAAGTCAAAATCTTGATGTTAATTTAAGATTTTTTGGTCTTATTTTATAGCTTCACACTTTCTCAGACTTCACCAACTGCATGTGTTCTACTGGATAAAAGGGGCTTTAAAGAAGCCCTTAGGATAGAGTATGGCTTTAGAGATAAAATGTTAAGCAAAGGCCTAATCTTAGATAAAGATTAAATACATAATTAGGGTAATACTTTTGACATAGAGTAGTCTCAGTAGGGCTATCAGGATGTCTGCAAAATATTTTCAATGTGAAGGGAAATGAAAAACAGTCTTCACATTAAAATAAAAAGAAAATAACCCCAACAAAAATATCTCTGTAGATGAAAGCCTCGGATGATGATGACGACGATGAGGATGAAGATGAGTTTGTGGAGGTCCCTGAGAAGGAAGGTTATGAGCCCCACATTCCAGACCACCTGCGTAAGGAGTATGGTGAGTTTGCCCAGCTGTGACAAGCTTTATCCCTGCATGTTACTGCTGCTCTAAGGTAAATAAACAGCCATTCTGAAGTAATAAAGTGATCAGTGGTTTGGGTAATCTCTGCCTGCTCTGAGGAAGTCATTACATGGACACCAGAGCAGCCATTGGCTCTAGATAAACAAATACTTTCTAGGAGCAGGAGCAACTGAGATGAGAAGCTTATTTCATTCCATCATCTTCCACTGGAGTTCAGATGCAGCACCTGTGTGCTTGTAAGTGTGCAAAACACATACTGGGAGTGAAGGGATTGCAAAGTAAAGTTGGCAGTGAGCCTGAATATTGGAAGTATTGGTGAGTGTGGTGAGATGGGATAAGGTGCTGTTCCATCACCTGCATTAGTAGCAGCTGAAGATGCACAGCCACTTCCTCCCATAGAATGGCCAACTTAGAGCTCTGCACGGTGGCTCTTTTTGTTTGGGTGCTGCTGTCAGAAGATGTTAAATGCAGCTGCAGAATTACAAACACTGAGCACATGCCAGATGACAAACTATCATTTTGCCTTCTCATTAAAAGTAGGTAATTTTTAAATAAAGCTATATTTACTATGTGTTTTTGCAAAATTGAGAGGGGTGTTCCTGAGGAAAGTTCATCTTAATTCAATTTCAGTGCATTGCTCCTTGTCCTTTGTACATCTTGCTTAGTAAGTCTGCAGCTTTACCTCTGTGTAACTTGGTAGATTTGAGGACTCCCAAGATTTCAGTACATTGTAGAGAAGGGCAGCTGCCATCACAAAGCTTTAAGTTAAAAACCTGTAGGGAGTGTCTTGCTTGTACAGTTGTCCGTGTAAGACTGGTGCTGTGCTGTGCCTTTTTCAATCCTGTTGATGCTTATTTTTCCCTTTTCTGCAGTTTACCTCATAAAAGTCAGGCTGCAGCTACCACCTGGAACTTGTTTTCCATATCTTTAGCAGCAGCCTAGGCAATCCTAACATGTAAAAGTTCTGTTTATACTTGCCAGCTTCCACTGGAAGTGAAATGTATTCACCTCTTCCCTTTTATCTCATCTTCTTCATGGACAAACATTTTTTTTTAAATAGAATATCTTACCACCCTTTGTGTCACACTATCATAATACTTGGCTGCTATTTGAATTCCTTCTTACAGGGAAGGATAAAAGAAGAAGCCTACTATCTACTCAGGGATGTTTTAAAAAAATATATAAAATGGATTAAGAAATTCCCAATTTGTATTTAGACTATTGCTGATAGGAAAATACATTATAGTGAAGAAGTCAATCAGAAAACAAAACCTGTCTCCCAAATTATATACCTGAGATTATGTAGGAGCTAATGGTCACACTTGGCTGTTCTTTATCTGACATGTTCTTTAAAAATTACATTTTGAAAGAAATTAATCATTCCCGATGCTTCTGAAGACATTCAGCTTTACTTGCTGCCTTTTAAAGTTATTATGTGGGTTCCCAATTTAGGAAATGGTCTGAAAATAACTCAGAATTCCTGAAAATCGCGGCTTAGAAAATGAAAGTCTGCACAAGTGGAACGTTCTAACTGCAACATTAAACTTTCTATGTAAAGTAAAATTCCATCATTATGTGAAAGGTGTGAATGGTTAAAAGCTTTTTTCCTTTTGCTGTTACTTTTCCTGAACAAGCCAGATTATTTTTGTTATATTAAACCAGAAAACAAAATTGTAAAACATGACTGTGGACATGGATTGAAACGTGACATGTAAATTATTGATTTAAAAGTCACTTTATCCCCTTTCACTTCTCTCACAAAAATACATCCTGCCAACAAGGTGAATTTTGTGGTTCTCGTGAGATCTGAAAAACTTGTAAACAATGAAAATATATTTAGAGACAAGGGAAGTTCTATGCATAAATGTGTAGACACATGCAGCTGTATTATCTGTGTGTATATGTGGTTAATGACTACAATCTCAAAATGGGTGACGATACTAAATACAGAAATTGAATTGAGCATGGGTGCATTTTGGATGGAGGTAGACTTGAACAAGTCTATTTGAATCTTGATGTATAAAATGAAATGTAAATTTGTTAAAAGAATTTAGGAGATTAGATAATTGAAGTGTGAAGATATAACCCATTAGAGGTGTCATGCCAAATTAGCATTACCAGAATTTTAATGACCTCCCATTTGTATAATCCTTATTTACACTTGCATCTGATGTCTGCTGCTGACAAGAGGCCAGCCCTCCTGTGGGACCACAGGGCTATTTTAAATACACTGTGGTGCTAAAGAGGAATATTGGGCTGAAAAAGAAACAACACTGAAAATAATTTTCATACTGTTGCTCTGGTTCTCAGCACTGGGCCCTGCTGTTGCTGATATCCACTGAAGAGTGGCCTGCCCTTGTATGGCTGGTACTGCTAAGCCATGGAAAATGGAGCCATTATTCATTTAAAGGAGAACTTTAGGGAGAAATAAAATATTTTTTCCACTTGAGATTTTCCACATTCTGGCCTTTGCTGGTCAGCTGTTGGTTCCATTGGCATAAAGCCTTAGGGTGCATGAGGTAAGGGATGGAACTGTGCAGCTTCTGACATTTTTCTTGTGCCATAGAATGGAATTTTGACTGATGCCAAAGGATGAGAGATTCCTTCTCATCTACCCTTGGTGGTCTTGGCTTGGCTTGCAGCTGGAAGGTGATCTGTTTTGAGGGATGTGCTTTTCCACATAAAAATGGAACAATTTTCAGTCTAGTCCAAAGCACCCACTTTAGTCTATAGTTCTTGTCTGTGTCTCAGCGCAAGCATTACTTACCCATGCAATTCTCCTTTGGGGACAGGGGAGTGCTGGTTTTGTTTTACAAGAGGTGACATGAGAAAAACCATTATTTCAACTCTGGTTAGTTGATTATTTCTCTTGTATTTGAGCCTTAAGCCAGAATGTTTTTAGGTCCCTAATAGCTACTTTAGTGGTTTACATTGCATCTTTAAGTCTGCTTGAGAGTTCTTTCATATGGGGATCAAAGCTACAGTTCTAAAATCTCAAGGCTTAGTTCTATCAATTTCAGAAATTTTTCCCTCTTCTCATCACAGCATGATGTGCTTTTTTTGGGTTAGATGTCCCCAGACTGCCTTTCCTAATCTGATGGTATCTGAGTGATACTTTTCTGTGTGTTAAATAGCTGCCTTTTGTTGTTGTTACTATGAAAAGTCATATCAATGTGAAGGCTTATACCCCAGCTGAATTAATAAGATGTACAAAACCATTATTTCCTTAGCAGAGAAGTTGTCTTCTCATTCTTTACATAGAATTGGGAGTGCTTCAGGCTCAACAGACATCCCCCAAGATGTACAGGGGACATAGTGGTTAAAGCAAAATGGCCTCAGAAATGCAAAACATCAGAGAATCATTACAAATCAAAAAAAAAAGGAAACCAGGCATGTTATCTAACATACTCATGTATTGCTGTGAGCAGCGCTGTGCTGGCTCCATCTTAGCTCTGTTTGTTTCCTTCATTTTTGGTGCAGAAATAGTTACTCCATGCCATAATAATGTGCTCTTTTATCCTTATCTAAATGGCATTTCTCTCATTAAACAAAAAGTTTTGCTGTTTTATATAGTGGATTAAAATCCACACATGGCAAAAAGAGCATATATGCAAGTGTTGAGGAAGCAAAACAGGTCTAATTTTGGTCTGTGAAGAATTGATAGCTTTTAAATGAGTCTTTTTTCCTTCGTAGAAACATCTAACAGATTTAGTTATGGAGAATTATTATATCTTCATTTTACAGTTATGTTGTCCTCTCTTCCATCGTGGCATTTTTGTTGGTTTTTTTTGTTTTAATAGTACACGTGAACATCTTCTGGAAATCACAAGGTAAAAGCACAAATCCTAAGAGTTACTTTTTCTGTAACATGTAGGCATCTCTGACATACTCAGTGAAAAACTTGGTTTCGGTTCTTACTAGTCTTTTAGGGAAATACTTTGGTTTCCTGTTACTAGGATTTATTAGGATTTGCCAGTGGTAGGTGTATTTGAAAAACATTCTAAAATCCATTTTGTAATAGCTTTTAAAATGGGAGGGAGTTTAGGCTTCCACAGGGGAGAGAATGATTGTCATGGCAGTGATCATGAGGTAGACTTGACTCAAGGCTGACTCTACATGAGAGAACACAAGTGTGGGGTCTGTAGAGCAGCTTCTGTTTCTAACAGGTACCTTGTGTCATACACAAGGTAAGGTAGGTTATTTGGGGTGAAATGTAGATGTGAAGAGCACTCAGGCCAATTGCTTTCATCAGCTATGAGCCATAAAAATGTGTCATGATTTACCAAATAATGCTGCTCTATTTAGTTGTAATGAAAACAAATGTTTCTGATTACATTATTGTTTGGGAATGAAGTTGCTGAGGTTCTACTGACCATTGAATCCTTAAACAGGCACACGTGCTGGCTAAATGGAAATTATACCTCAGCTTTTTCCTTCCTTACTGCAGTGATTTCTCAGTTTGTCTGGGTGTAGCTTTTCAGTCAGGTTTGATTTGTCTGGTCTTCATACCTCAGGAACTTCTGAGGGAATTCTTTCTGCGTGTGAAGAATGTGCAGAACAGTTTTACTTGGAGAAACAGCTCAGTGGAGACCACAGCAGAAACAAACCTGCAGATTCCAGAGTGTAGGAAGCATCATTGTCAGGGGCTGAATTTGAGACTTAGAATTACACTCTCTAAGTAAATAAGGCTCTTACTTGACTTCTTGTAGGGGAAAAAGTGTGTCATGCTTTGCAGAGGGAAGGATAGACAGAATTACCTATTTACCTCTTTGAAATTTGGGTTCCTTTTTCCTAAATCTGGAAAATGCAAATAACACACAGTTGTGTTTCTCAGCCTAGACAATAATCTAGTTTCTAGAATAAGGTTTCTATTAATATTACTATTAATCCTTTAAAAAAGAATCTGCCATTGTTGTTATATGATGTGAATAGCATGTGTTGATTTATCATAAATGTATTGAAAATAGATATTCAGCACTGAAGTTAAAACCTCAGTCCAGAATTTCTGTTATCAAATGTGTGTGTGGTCTCCATTTCTCTTAGCATAAAAAACTTTAGAAGTATTTAATTGTAAGTTTACAAATAAGATTGCCTTGTTACACTAGTGTGTTTTGAATGTACCTGTATAGGAAAAACACAAGTCCTATATGGGATCACAGAATCATCATTAAGATTGGAAAAGACCTAAAATCATCAAGTCCAACCTTTGACTGAGTACCACCATGCCCACTAAAGTTCCACTCCACCACTTCCCCACAGAGCCTGTTCCGAATGCTGAACTGCTCTTTTAGTGAAGAAATACTTCCCAATATCCAACCTGAACCTCTTTTGGCACAGCTTGAGCTTAGCTACACTTAAGACAATAAAGGAATAAAACTGTTTGTAATGCAGTATTTGGAAGGAAGATTAACTTTTCACAGTTATGAAAAAATATGATTATCACTTCCGGCAAAATACTTCAACATCCATGTGGAAGTATATTGACTGTAGGTACTTCTTCTGTTCATCCTGATCGGAGCTGATCATGGAAACTTCCCTCATTCTCAGGAGAGGTCCTTCTAAATAAATAAGGTTCCCAGAAAATCTAACAGGACGTGGGATGTACTTGATTTCTCCTAAAGTTCTTGGAAATTAATACTCGCTGCACAAGATGTTGTTACACTTCGGAGTAATTTGCCACAGCAGTATCCCTCAGAGGATCTATGCAATGGCCACAGGATGCAAAACCATGAGGAAGAAACTTAAAAGATCAAGGTGTAAGGTGTAGAAAGGGCTTGATATAAATAGTGTGTATTTGATTTTTTCTGGTTCTTAACTATGACTGTAAAGTATTAATAAATAGGGTTAATTAATGAGAGGTAACAGTATAACAAAATAACATACTCTGTAATTCCAGTAAGCCCAACTAAATGTTTATGTAATGTTAGTGAACTCTTCTCATTAATTACTACAGTTACCTTTTTTTTTTGTTTAATTTGAATTTCTAAAGTAGAATTCCAAGATTTCAGATAAATGAGCATAGCTACGTTCAAAGGCTCTGGGAAGCTTTGCTAAGTCCAAAGCTTATTTTGCTTCCTGTGTAAAATACCGGCAGGCATTTTCATTGTGAGTTACAGTAGAGTGAGTGGGGAAATATTGTACCTGAACTGCTGGATTTTCCTTAAAATCTGGGACAGTGTCTGTACTAATATAAATCACATATGCTTGGCTTGACTAAGGTTCAACAAATGGGAAGCAGAAACTATTAATTTTTTTTTCAGGAAAGGTGAAGTCCATAATACTTGTTTATATTCTATCTCCGTTTTTTCAATTAAACTTCAGTGAATCTGAAGTAGCTTGATTTTGTCTAAATCCACACAGCTGAGGAAACCTGTGCTTGCTTTTTCTCTGAATTTTCACTGAGGGGCTTTTATCTCCTCCTAATCCCACCGTTTCTGTCAGGACATAATCTCTTTCTCAAATTTACATTTTAATTACAAGGCCAGCTGAACTAGCTAAAATCAATAATGTCACCATTCAGCAGCCTAACTTCAGCTGAAACCCCAGCCTCTCTCTTTCCTCCTATCGATTTATCTTGTGAACACGGGCTACTTTATTGCTTCAGGCAATAGGTGCCATTTGGTCAATTTAAACAAAAAGGGGGATTTAAACACTTTTATGATTCTTTCTCAAAGCTGCTATTGGAACAATTTGAACCCAGGTACTGTACTTGTTAAATAAACCAACCAGAACAGCAGAATTCTGAAGAGGAATTTTACTTTTAAAACTGTACTTAATCCCATCTATGTTTTAATACCAAAACAAAGCAACCCCACCCTGACATTGGGCACCATGTGTCTGGGGCTGTCTGATGACTCTTGTCTTTATCTTGTTAGCAAAAACTACTTTCATACATAAATACTTTTTTAAATCTCCACGGTGGAGATGGTGTTACTGATGTCCTAGTGTACTTACTTTTAGCTTTTTTTGTTTTAATGGTTTAAAATAAGAAATCAATGGGAAAATACTTTGTTCTTAGGAATTCCAGTATTGATCTTCTGGATGTGATTTTTATCTGTCTAAATGTCACATTGTCTATTTATGTCTCTTGCCTTTTCTGTGTGTTGCTGACTGCTTGTCTCTGCTGTTCCCCTCCTCCTCAACAAAACCAGTGTGGTGAACAAGCAATCATGCTTTCTGTAAACATCATAGGAAAAAATTGGAAAAAAATAGGGTTTTCTGAGAACTTTTAAAACATATGCACATATTTTCTCTGAAGATGAGAGAAGATGTATGGTGACACAAACCTGCTATCTTCTTTTTTTTTACAATATACACATACAAGTGCTCTCAAAACATTTGCTTTAAACAATGTTTTTCAGAAAGGGTCCCTAAAAAAACAAAGGAAAAGCAGTCTGAATGCTAAATACAGTCTAAGCAATTCTACATTACGGATAGAGTCAATGACATATTCTTCTCTGTTAACATTGTTCATGCCAAAGGCCCTGTTTGTAACTGTCCATGTCATTAAAGGAATTTTACTTCTGTAAATACTGATGATTCTGAAGTGTGGTTACTGCAAGGTTTTGGGTTAATACTGCTTCACTTTGACAAAAGCACCTGACAAGCCTGTGACATGAGGGCCTGTCCTGCCCCCTTTCCAGAGACATAAATTCAAAATTCCTGCATTATTATTTTGCTGAAGTGCTGCTTAAAAGCACATTTCTGTGGAGGCACCACTATCCCTCTTCAACAGCAAGCCACAGTCTAATGAGTGTAATGAAACAGTTTCTTTTGCTATTTAACCTGGACATTTCTCTGCTTATATCCATCCTATTATATTTAATTTTCAGTTCCCTTATTCCTGGTTCTTCTGCTAACTTTGAGACTGTTTTCCTATGCACAGATTGGTCCTTTAAATGGTGTTTTTTTTGGACAATGTTCATTAAAGCTTTGTTGACTTTGGAGAATGTGGGGTGTTCATAGCTTTCGTTAGTGTGGGCAGGAGTGAGTAAGGGAGTAGCAGTGCCAGGTGTGCTCAGCAGCAGCACCAGCCAACAGCAAGATGGAGTCTGGATTTTGAATTAGGGTTGTCGTGTTTCTGGGGAGAGACTGTCCAGGAACTAGGTTAAGAGGTGTCCTTCTCAGTGCCCTGAGCTTGGAGCTTTGGAAAACAAGTTTGGATGTCATTCCCTGCACGAGGACTGAGCTCCTGGTCTAGGTACTTGGAAGGTGTGTTCCTAGGGGGTGGATCTCAAAGGCTGCCCTCTCAGCATCTTGGCCTGTGGCTGGTGTCAGGCAGTGCCATCCGTGCAGTTACAGCCCGTGGGTTAAAGGCAATGAGTGATGCAAGCAAGTCAAAGTCAGGATGAATAACTGGGAGACCTTATAAGGTGGAAAGATGAGTCACAGCAAATTATTCTTATTTTGTTTGTGGAAAATACATTATTCTCTGAAATTAAAGTATCTTGTGTACCAAGCGTGCCAGCCGCTATGGGTCTTGCAGTTTCCTACTCAGAGGGCTGGTCACAGATACAACATTAACTTTTCCTTTTCTGCTTAATATATTGTGATACATTTAATGGCTAACAAGGCAAGAATGCTTCTGGATGCAGCTTCAGGGCTGGTTGGAATTGGGCAAAAGATTAAAAGTTACAATTAAAAAATGGCTAAAACATGTTAGATAAACTTCAGTTACCTTTTATAAGAAGGCTCAGATAATTTGCTGAAATTTTTAGTTTTGTTAAACTATGACTTCTTTGTATAAAATCTAGGGATCTTTTTTGAGGGATGAGACCTTGCATTTCAATAAATTATTTTATAAAAAGGCTTTCTGAGGGACACGTCACGTTAGTGTGAGGGATCATGTCTTTCCAATTTTAGCTGTCATTGGCTGAAAAGTTCTTGTCTCTACTACTGGCTAATGGAGTTGCTCCTGCAGCTCAGCAAGTAGAGGCAGGTGCTGTCTAACTGCTCAGCCTGTCTAATTGCATCTTTACAGTCCATGCTGAGTCTCTAATCTGGCTGTAAAAGTAATTAAAGTTACCCCACTGCTGAGCTGCTGGTGCTGAACATCAGTGCCTGGTACTGCCTTGCAGATGTCTCATTCCTCAGGTGTAGCTCAGGCATTTCCTGAGCTCCTTGGACAAACTCTCTGGGTGTAGTTCCTGCTTCTGCCAGCACTTAGATATATTCTCCTGACAAATTGTGTGGTTTAGTATCTGTGAAAGACAGATGTCCTCTAAATAATTCTGTTTCACTTGGAGTGGGATTGATGTCTAAAGCCAACTGAAGGCAGGAAGACGTAGTCAGCACCCTGAGATGTTTGGGTGGGACTGTGAGGGTGGGAGAAGTGAATCACTCCTAAACATTAAGTTTTTTTCCCCAGGACTTGAACCCAAGTCACCCCCAAAAGCCCCAGTGGCGAAGGCATTGACAGGAGCAGCTCCGCTGAGCTCCCGCACTCAGCTCAAAGGCAATGAGGATGAACTCGATCCAACCTGTGCAGCTGCCACTCTCAAACTTATTAGAGACAAGCTACCAAAGCTACCACCTCTTCATGCCAGGTTATCTTTGTTTGATTCTTGTACAAACCTCTTGCTCTTGTGTTTATTAGTCATGACAGCACACAGAAAAGCATTCATGAATCAGGCAAGCTGACAAGGCTGGCTTGTCTCATTTTGAAGTTGCATTGATTGCTTAATATTTGGGATTTTGTTGGTGATTGCACTAGGATCTTAAGGAATCTTTTACTGTTCAGTTAATACAGATCTTACTTGGTGCAAATGGCCTTTATGAAAATGCACTGTTCCCTTCTTTGCTGACAACACCCCCACCCCATATATTTGGGTACATTCTGTTTGCAGCTAAACAAAATGTATCCTAATGTTCAATTGGCAAGTAGTTTAAACCATCTCTTTGTTCCCAGTGACTTAAGCTGTCAGTGCTGCCTGGAGATGTTATATTGCTTCCAAAGACATATTTGTTATCAGTCCTGTTCAAAGTTAGATGAAACTCCAGCCTTGCCTAGCATTTTGCTGTGGTTTGAAGGTAAGACTGAAGTCATCTGCTTAGTGGCATGTTCCTGGAAAGACACTTCTGCGTTGGCCAGGAAAGCCCCCAAAACCAAAACTGGAATTAATCTGAGATTTCCAGTACCACATCTGTACCTCCTGTGGGAGTACAACATGCATGATCCACTGCTGCTCCCATCAAATCTCTGGGCTTCTACCCTGGTAGTGTGATAGGTGTTAGCCAGCACTAGCTGAATGTGCAGTGAGCTGTAGAGACAGTGTGTGGTGTTATGTCATATGGTCATCCTTTAAAAAAAAAAAAAAGGACAACCTTGTAAAAGTTGTTGTAATCATAGGTCTAAGGTAATATTAGTGTTGGTCTAAAAAAATCTAATGAAAACAGAAAAAAAGTTGTTGTAGTCATTGCTGGTCTGTACTGACTCCTCATTAATTTTCTTCAGTGAATCTGAAACTACTGGGACAGCAAACATGGAAGATCTTGACAGTAAAAGAAGAAAACTAGAAGAAAGAGCTAAAGCTCCCCTCATGCCTTTTGGATTAGATCTTCACTACTGGGGAGAGGATCAGCCAAGTGCTGGGAAGATTCTCAAGTAATGCTCTTTTTCTTTTAAAACAAATTAAACAAATAAATAGATTTACTTGTACTCAGAGGTCATGCAGTGGGGTGACTGCTATTTCTTTTGATAATTACTTTTCATCTTTACTTTGTGTTGTAGGACCCATAAACAAAGTCAGAAATTCTACCTTTAAATGTTATTTGTTTTTAGAAGATGTGATGCTAATTAAATATCCTTTGATGCTTCAAAGCACATTTTTTCTGCTCTTTTTATGTTTGCAGCATAGCATCAGTTACTCCAATTTAAGTTGGTACCTCATTATGCAAAGAGCTCTGCCAAGTGTGTGATAGACATTCCCTCAGCTGGAGACTTTGAGATCTAAATAAGTAGCAGGCAAGATAGGAGAAAGGCTGGGGAAGTGTTTTTCCTGGCTTCAGAGAGTGATAACTGAGGAAACTGATATGCTTATTCAGTCACACAAGAAAAAGGTGGCAGTTACAGGATTTGGATTTGGATCTTTCACTTTCCATTGGTGTCTGGGAGGTTTTGTGTTTCATGAAGCATTGCTGACATAGGGAAAGCTTTAGCACTGAGGAGAAAAGGTGGTAGGTGCACATCAGAATTTATTTCTAGCAGTCAGTTTTTAAAACCCCTTTTAGTATTTTTAAATGCAAGTTGGGTTGGAAAGTCCTCCTTATACGCATAATTTTTTTTAAGTCCACCAGAACTTGGATATCAGTGTGCACCATACCTGGCTTGAAAAGGGCAACAATCATTGACTGGCTGGGTTGCAAGTTAAGGTTTTATATTCTTAGCAGTATTACTTTTAACTTAGTTTGTTTTCTTAACAAAACAAACAAAAAACCTCCAACCTGTAATCACGGTGCTAAAACAGTGTTGGCAGAAAGGAACAAGAGGAAATCTTTGCCTCTGATTTCATAAAATGCTGAGTATCTTTTAAATTACTGAAAACTGGTTCAATTTGATGCATAAAAGTGCTTTACCACAGTCACTCCAAGCCTTGGATTCCATCTCATGTGGTGTAGGCTCTTCAAAGCCTATGAAAAGATTTTCAGCAGGGCTTTAGGAAGCATTTGTCTGTGATAATGCCAAAAAGGTAGTAAGGCCTTATTTTACATTGCAAATGAGTTATTCAAGTCATAAGTGAAATCAGAAGCATATTTCACTGCCTGTCTGCCTTGTGCTGTACTGTTTTATTTTTATGCTTCCCAATAAAATAGAGGGCACACTTCTGAACCGTATAGTCTATAACTACAGGTATGCCAATCTAACTAAAGATAATTTAAGTAACTCTGCACACACAATACCATTGACCCCAGGCATAAAATAGACTTATTGGAAAATTAAGGTAGTCATTGGCCAACTCCTTTAACTTTTCTGTGTGCATCCATACTGGCTCTGTAAGATTCAAAAAGCAAACAGAAAAATAGACAACACATATGAGATGTGTATGGAATTTGAATTTTTAAAATCTAAAGGGGAAAAGTCTTTCTGTTTCATTTAGCAATGCACTTACTTAATCACAACATTTACGATAAATTAAGATTTTGACTGTGAGAATGTAGCTACCAGGAAGATGATTTTCTAAAGAAGTTTTGTTGATGTTTTTGATGGGGGGGCAGAAGGTAGTGTGTGCTGTACAGTATTTATTGTGTAGAGTCTGATATGTCATCTTAACAGATTTATTTTGAATAGCATGGACTTTCCAAGCTCATCTACCCTCCTCCTTGAATTAAATCAGCTTACTCTTAGGAGCAGAGTAAAAAGGCTGGTGCAGCACTGGCTGTGACTAGAATGTTTGAATTAGCCCATTTTGGACTTTCTTCGGGATCTCTGTAAGCAGCTGGGATTAGAATTTATATTTATTCAATGTTTTTATAAACTTCCCATCAGATTAGAAATTAAGATGATATAAATTCATTGAAAGAGTGCAGCAGTTCTCCAAGAGCTGGTCTTTCTCTTAGATTTAAATTAGCCATTACTTGTCTTTTATTCCTCCTCTTCCTCCTCATGTATTGCTGTGTCATTGCCATTAAAGCCTCTGTTACTTATCTGGATCAGGAGCACTCTAAATGTGTTGATCTTTTTCATCTCTTAGTTGGTTATCTGTTCCTCTTCTGATCCATCTTACAGATAGGTTTTTACTTGTCACATGCATCATTTTTTCAAACAAGTATCTACCTGTTTAAAATGTTGCTTGACTTAAAACAAGAAATCAGAAAACTTTGGGGATTGCCACTCCTTTGTTCTTCTCTCAGCTGCTTGTAAGTCATGTTGGGAGAAAATAAGTTATATGCTTGCAGCAAACAATAGTATTTATTAAATATTTGTATGAACCAGGGTTTTTTAACCTAGTTTAAATTCAGTTCCTGAATACTGATCAATGATACGTAGGGCAAATCATAATGTTTTTAATATTCTTGACATTTGTTGGATGCATATTTAGGGGAAGGGAGTCAGATAAGTTATTATTAAATAGAACTTATTTCCCAATTGGAAGGGTTGACATGCATGACAGTTAAATGCTTCTTCTTTCTCATGTAACTGTAATTTGATCATTTAGATGGGGAGGGGAGTTCAGACCACCAAAGGACACTAGAATTTTGCTAGGAGATTCTGTAAGATTACCATGCCTGTAAAAATCCTGTCTGGTGCCTATTTTAGGAATGTTTTCCCCTCTTGTGTGGCTGCAGGGTTAGTGACACAGAGCTGCCAGTCAGTCTTGCTTTCAGCATTACATTAGACTAAGCAAAAAGAAATTTATGTCATTCTTTTATTTACTGTCTATTGTACAATCTTGCCACATAAATTCTGAAGCTAAAATACTGTACCATTCAAATAATGGGCTAAAGTCATTTTGGTATTTTGGAAAGACTCTCAGGGCTTTTGGGGTTTTTTGCTACAGTTTGCAGAACTGTGTAATTAAAAACATTTTGTTTAACCAAAAACCGTGGAAATATATTACTGTGTTTACTGCTGAGCTAGCCTCCACTAGAACTCTTTTGCCTTTATCCCCTAATTTACCAGAAGAAAGTTATTTGTACTTTATGGCAGGTTAGCATTTATCTGGCACTAACGAGGTGTATTTGATGAGAAATTACTTGATCGAATCAATTTGTTTAACAAGAAGTTTGTTGGAACATTTTTCTGATGACTTGGCAAATCATAGAGATGCTCAAAAAATTTTGTTAACCCCTTTTAAACCTAGTTCTAATCTCTTCACATAGTTTTATAACCAGCAGCTACTGTAGATTGCTATGGTCAGAAATTTTCCTTTACTTTTTGTTTTCCTTGTCATCTGCTGAAAACTTAGTTAGATAAAATTTATCAGAACTTTTCAGGCCATCTAAAGTAATTCTTTCAAGTATGGTCTTATGTGCTTTGCCAAGTAGAGACTGGTGTGATGAGTGAAGCCAGTGTTCATGTATATATGGCTCTGCAGTCTGCAGAAGGCAAAGTCTCAGAAGTAGGAATGACACCCAAGGATATTACTGAGTGAGAGGAATTGGATATGGATAGAGAAAATCCTCTCAAATAACTCTGTAACTGATTGGGTCGAAGAACTATGTGGAAGAAAGGGATTGGAAGGTGTCCTTTAGGAATTTTATGTCTTTATCAAGACATCTGTCATTTGGTATCTTCACCTTGCTTGTAATGAGCAGCAGACATGCAGGCTGCAGGTTTTTTCTCTTAATTCAGCTGTATTTTTTTCCCCTTTAACTTCATATTTCCTTAAATTTGGGGTGTTTGTTGTTGTTAACTTCAGATATCTTAAAATTAGATGCCTAAGCTTAAGCTGGTCACCCTGATTTCTTCTCATGATTAGAAGAAAGAAACATTTACCATCAGAAGGATAGTCATTGCCTCCTAAGATTAGCATCTAAAATGAGTCAGGTAATTGCTCTCTGGGGTTGCCTGTTTTTCTCTACAGACTTTTTGCAGCTTAGGGTGGCTAAAATGAAATTATATTAATGCTGTTGAGAAAATATTTTTTTTCATATATGTGTCTGTAAATATATGTAAGGTCTTTAATTTTAAAACAGATTTGCAGCGGATTAGCTTAATTTCCTAGAGGAACACCTGATAATGTCTCAGATTTATAGACACTGTATAGAACCTGGAAGAAGGAATCTGTATAGGGCTCAGCTGATTGTTTGCTGTTTCCCTTGGTCTCAGTACATTGCAACATCCTCTGGTTTCAGCTTCTGCTTCTCTGCTGCTGCAGGAGTCCAGCTATCAGGAATAAGATCAGACAGGTTAAGATCAAACCGTTTCCTCCTTGATCTGTCTTCTGTGCTTAATCATAGAAGTATTTTGTTATGAAGAATGTTAAGTACAGAATTACAAAGTTATTCACTGAATCTGGAAATTGGATAACTGACTCTGGATGTCAGATGATGAACTAAAGCTAAAACTTGTAATAGCTTAGCAGGTTAAACAGGAAATCAATACTGGACAGTATATATCTTCATAATACAGACGCCATAAGAAAGACTGGTAGATTTCCAGGGGTTTTTTAATTCCCTAGTAAAGCTTCTCTTCCTTTCACATGTGAGTTTAGCACAGGTTGATAATGGCATCTCTGTGTGTTTGCTTACAATTTGTCTGTGAATTATTTTCATTTGTTTTTTTCCCAGATTCACCTCTGAGCATCGATTTTGGGCACCCTGTGAAGTAGAGGAAGAAGTGGAAAATAAAGAAATAACAGAAATGTTAAAAACCAGGTATATAACATTTGCTGGCAAGTTTGAACCTGTAAAACATAAATGTCGAGCACCAATGCCTGATGGAAGCCTGTGTGAAAGACAAGATCGGATTAAGGTAGGTACCAAGTTATGTAACTTCCAAGATCTGTGCTATATGGAGAAGATCTTAAAACATCCATAAAAATTTTTTTCACATTCTAAGTATAGTTCAAGGGAGTGGAAGAACACTGTGTTGGAGAAGTTCAGTGTTAATATGTGCTTCATATGGGAAACATCCTTTTGGTAAAGAAGCTGTGAACATTTAAAGAACTCTCAAATGTTGTCATTCATTGGAGGTTATTTGGATTTTGTTTATTACTGTGATGTGTAAGTACCTGGCAGTAAGGCAGGATAGTTAGTTTTTTGCTGGAAATTTTTCCTCATGCAGAGGCATATTTGATGTTAATGTTTCTAGAAACTTGTATGTTTGAGGGGCAAAGAAATTTTATTTATAAATTAAGTTTTTTGAAAGCTAAATTCTACGCAGCCCCAAATTATGAGCACTATTGAGCAGAACTACTTTGCTTAAATACTTTGTCCTAGTATCCCTGTTTTTCCTGTATTATCTGAGATTGAGAGATCTGAATGCACTTCAGTACTTTTAATGGGATTGTTACAGGATAGGACTACAGCATAAACAACAACATATGATGGCGCATTGGTGCCCTAGTTCCAGACTTGACAGGATGTGCTGCCTGGTCTCTTGAAACTGGATATTTGTATCAAAAAGAGCTTATTTCTTCGAGATTCTGAATATATTAAACACATGATGTTCATGGGATTCTGATGCTTTCTGAAGAGGACTGAGAATCAAATGTAGTTTTGTTGCTCAGTTCCAGTGTCCAGCTTTAAACTGTGTTGAATAAAATGTAAGCATTTTCTTTCCATTCACAAATAGTGAGGGTTATTTTCTCCCCCTTTCTTTCTCAAGTGCCCTTTCCATGGAAAGATAATACCTCGGGATGACTCTGGGATTCCTGTAAATGCAGAGGACAGAGCCAGAGAAGAGAAGATGAAGTTTGAGAAGCAAGAGGCCCAGCCAGGTCTGTGTCTGCATAGTGTCTAAAAANCAGAGGTGGGAGATACCTGTTACCTGTTTTGCTCCTGACCACATTCTCCTATTTGCATTCCTGTTGATTTTAATTTGCAGCTCATCTGCACTGATTCTTGCTCATGTGATGAATACAGATACCTGTGTAGACAGAATAAGATTAACATTGCATTTGTGCTTTATTTCCAGGGGCTTTTGTAATGTTCCCAGCACTGCTCAGACAGACAAGTCATAGCCTTTATCTTAAGGAACGTGTGTATCAAGGATGATTAGACCTCTTCCCTGGGAAATGTTTGACAGTAACTGTTCCTGTGCTTCTGCAAAGAAGTTGTCTAATCTTGCTGGTCCCTTACAGTTGTGATTTATGCCATATAAGGATAATATTATTAGGATCCTGTTACCACCGGTATTGGGAGGGTGTGCTGGATTTTGTTCTTAAACAACTGGGAATGGGCAGCAAAACTCTTGGCCTTCTTGCATCCTGGCTGCAGCCTTCAGGTGTGGAGGGGAAGACTCCTTTGTTGTCAAGATGGTTTGGGCATTTTTAGCCAGGGTGCAGCTCTGGACTGGTAGGTGAGGAATGCAGGCAATGAGAAAAACAGGAGGCAGTGAGTACAAAGACAGGAAGACTTCCAAGGGGAATAAGAGACTTTTTTGCAATAGTACAACTAAACCTCATTAATGATGGACACAAGATACCTGGGGGACTGCAACCAGGAAGCTACTGGAAGTTCATGGACTGCAAAGGAAGGTGGGAGAGAGGGATCTATCCAGTAAAGACACAGTGTATAATTGGAGGGTATAGCTTTTCTTTAATCTACCTTGCTCCAGCAGGTCTTCGTTTTCTCTGGTTTGAGCTATTTATTCTAGGTGGGTATTCTGCATTCTAATTAAACTCACCCAAAGGCATTAGCATTTTGATACCCTGTACTGTACTCCCTTGAAGGAGTTCTCTCTTAAGGTTTGACTGACTCGCTGTTTCACAAGTTATGCATATTAGTAATGAAGCTACTGAACCTCCCATAAAACCTCTTGGGACCTTAAGGAACAGTTGTTGATCTGTTTTGAAAAAAGGTCTGTGTGCATGAAGGGGCATTTGAACATAGAGCTGACCCCCCCAGTGTCCTTTAATACTTGGTTGACCATCTTTGAGTGACTGGGCTTGGTGATTACAGCACCACACCAGTGCAGCAATTGCTGGACACCTTCTGGTGTTTGCAGGTGTCCCAAGTGCTCAATTTGCAGGTAGTTTCCATCCCTGTCCAGGCAGAGTAACTGCTCTGAACTGGCATCCAGCCAGCAGCACAGACACTGTTGGACTATCACAGAGAAGCAGGACAGGGGTGTGGATGTTGTGTTAAAAAGGAAAGTTCCCAGGTTAGTTATGACAAACTAAACCTAGCAAATTAAACTGATAGGTGTTCTTGAAATCTCAAACTAGAAACTAATATTCTGGTATAAAAATCACTTGGACTGAAAAATATTGATTTTTTTTTTCCTGTGAAATTGCCATTGCTTGAGGCTAGACATAGTATTTATTTTTATTACAGTGTCAGCTCAGTGTTGTTAGAGGCTTCTCACCTCTGGTCCGCAAGGATGTGTATGTTAGTCCCAAACCAGTGTTGGCATTGCTCCTTGTGTTATTGAGTGTGGTTGTTAAGCTGAGATGTCACACAAAGGTCCATCCCATCTGGCTGGGGACAAGCTGTGGCACTTAATTTATTTCTCAAAACCTTCCATGTTTCTAAAGCCATACATATACTAGATGTCACTAAATACTTATATCCACTGTTTTTTGTTGCTTTCTTTTTTCCTGTGCTTCACTATTTTTATATTTGCTTAAGATTATTTTCATCAACTTTTTAAATTTTTTTTTTGCTTGTTTTGAGGCTTGTGATTTGGAGGGGTGTGTTTGGTTGGTTTTCAGTGGTGTTTGGTTTTGGAGTTTTTTTGTTGACATAGGTCTTGAAACAAATCTGAGCAGTGCTGCTATGGGAAATACACAACTGGGGAACCCACTGGACAGTCAGGAATTGTTAGATTGACAACATCATTAATGATGGCAGTTTGGAAAATTTTGAAAAAAACACTAAAATTTGGGGATCAGTTGTATGATTAAATTGCACCAAAATTCTTCTTGCATCTCATTCCTACTGGATAGTAGGTTTATTTCTATCTTTGTATGATTAAAGGGGGAAATGGTTATATAAAAGTAATATGGTTTATGTGCTAATTACTGTGTTTTGACAACACTGTCATTATTATTATGGAACATTTATTATCGTAGTACAAAATTTCAAACTCTGGCTAATGTCCACAAAAAGGTGCTTTGGGCTCTTCAGGCCTGAAACAGTGAATCAGGTGGGATTACACTGACCTGCTAATCTGCAGCGTTCATCCTTTTCCAATAGTTCGCACACAAGGAGCAAATTAAGTGCCTATTTTTTGTGTCAACCCTGAAGAGTATCTGGTTTTTCAGCCCTTAGTGACTTGTTAACAAACAGGTATCAGGACAGGCTGGTGAAGGCAGGCCGCTGGCCACTCAGATGTGAAATAGCATCTCTTTACTAACTACAGTATTGATTCCCGCCTACCCTTGCAAACTGTGTAATTTTCTTTTCCCTGCTGCTAAACTCAGTAACAATGTATGAAGAGCTTTAGGGGCCCATCAATGCTCAAAAAGCCTGCTCTTCCCTGGCATTCTATTGATTTTTCTCAAAAGCTTTTAAATTGCTCCTTCATTTTACTCAAATGCTCATTTCATCTCTACTGGATGCCGGCATTTTTTCGTTGTGTTTAAACAATTGCTCCATTCACAGGGTTCCTAAACTGTGACGCCTTCTTATTACTGGGAGATAAACTGTTTAGACAGTTTTCCTTAATCTCGGATTAATCATTCCTGTATCTGAATTGTGCTGTTCTATATTCCTTCACTTCAAAAAAAAAATAAAGTCTGCGAGGTCTTATGATCTATCAAGTATATGTGTTCTATTTTCTCCCTTTGTAACTCTCCTGTGCAGCTCTTGAACAGCTTCGTTTTGCTCCTGCTTTTTGGCATGTTGGATTTTAATCAGTCCTTGCTTTCATGTATGATGGTAGTTTAGATCTAACCTTTCCTTGGAAAATTGCTCTGGCATTCCTCAATACTGTGTTCTTAAGCGAGGACATTGCCGCTGACCTTCCTGAAATGTTGTTAGCAGTGTTTGTCACACTCAGTGACAATCTCGGTGTATAAATGAAGTTGTATAGTCCTTTAGGACTGTTTATTTTTCTATATCTACAAAGATGTTAAGTAAGAGTAGTAGACATTTGGTGTTACAATTTCTGCAGGCAAGGAGGGCTGACTGACATAAGGGAAACTATGACAAATGACTGGCAATTACTGCTGTTAAACTACAGAATTCTGGCATTTATGCTGAGTTTGGACTGTGGTTTTTTTTGAAGTAGTGCTTCCTACATTTTTTTCCAGCCCATATGCACAAAGTCCTTACAATGCAATGAAGTGTTTCTAAATTTCCCCCTTGGCAGATGTCCATCCTCCAGCCACATTTTTACTTTGTTCTGATACACAAGACTCCACACTGAAGGTGAAAGATGATAGCTTCCTCAAACAGTCCACAGTCTAAATTGTTCATGCTTTTTCTTCTGGTAGCATCTAGGATCAGAGTGAACTTACAATCCATTATGGCTGAATTCTGAAGCATTAAGGTTTTGATAAAATGTAAAACAAGGTTTTGTTTAGATAAATTAACTTATGCCATTGTCAAGAGAAGAAATTTGATTTAGATAATTAAGCTGAGCCAGTGTGGGATACTTAGAAAGTAGTGTCTTTTTCAGATGCAAAATGAGGCTCATGGCAACAGGGTTCATGTTGTCCTACTTAAGAATTTTATGCAGATGTCAGATACCAGTTACTGTTATAAAGTTTTATTGATGAAAAGAAGTCACAATGTTGTTGCCCCTACTCTGCTGATAAGTTGATATATTCCATTTTTTAGGTTTATTTTTAAGCTTATTCAGAATTTATTTTGCAGATAAGTTCCTCAGCTACATTGTTGGCACTTTCAATTTCAAAATAATAATCACTATGTTTATTCACCTCTCCTAAATGGAATAGTTTCCTTGGAACTTTGCTACTGTGCGACTGCATAAACTTGACTTAAGTCTTCCTACAGAACAGTTTTATGCACAGCAGCTACTAATACATAGTAACCCCAGACTGGCAGGGCTTTTTCATCAAGATCTGTCATTTTGGTAAACTGCTTTATTCTCCCTTTCCTTTGTGTATGCAACTTAGATCACAGTGACTCTGCCCCCACCCATTGGTGACAAGAACCTCTTCCTCAGGAGACTGCAGATCCTCCCTGTGTTTGGAATTTCAAAGTCCATGTTTTGTTTTGTAAACAGAGTGGCGAGATCCAGAATTCATGAGAGAAGTTGAAGCTGCTACAGGACTGGATCTTGGTTCCTCTAAAAGTAACGGAAAAGGACAGAAAAAGAAAGGGAAGAAGCAAAAGTATCCAAATCTGACAGACCTGAAGCAACAGGCTAACACTTCTCGTTCCCGTCTTGAGAAGAAAGTCTTCAATAAGTAAGATACTTCTCTAAAGCCTGTTAAATTACTGGTTTTGTTTGATTCAACAGTACTTCCTGTTTCTACATTAACATGCTCTTACTAAACAGCTTTCTTGGCTAACTGCAAGCAAGAATGTCTTCCATATGTCTGGAGGGTAAAAACTAGCAGGTACTGACTACCAAGGTTACTTCTTTGAGAGTGATTTTCAACTAATTTGCAGAATTTCCCTAAGAAAGACTTTTTTCATCCTGTCTCAGTTTTTTTAAAACCCTTTATTTGCTGGGTTGGATTTTCTGGATGATCATTTATTAGTGAGGCACAGTGAACCTGCCAGCCACTCCCGAATGGGCTTTAGGACATACAGTAGCTCCATCTGTCCACTATTAACACCATTTCTGATGCCTGTTCTTGCTTAGATGTGGCTACAACATAAATTTGCCTAAGCATGCCCTCGTCTTTATCAAATGGGAAGCAGCTGCATCTGTTTAAAGAGTTTCATGTGTCAAAAATGAAGTAGTCAAAGGAAAGTGAAGTGTAAAGTTGTCAAATCAAAAAAAGCAAAATTCTTATTATAAAATCATTACTGGTTATTCCCCATTGGATGAGTTGAACAGCATCCAGGACACAATATTTGTTTAAGCTCAATTTTCCCTTCTCTGATGTAATAGTTATAAAAACAAAGCCAAATCCATCTTGCTTTTAGTTACAGAAATAGCACATTTCCTGTGAAATTCTCGTGTCACCTGGTCTTAGTTGGAAGTCAGAGACATACAGTTCTAATGATTAGAATTTCGTATCATGGTTTACTGTGGTTTGTGCTAATGATTTTGAGTGGATGTTAGTGCCAGGCATAGAGAATCAAACCTGTCATGTTTTTAATAGGTTTCATGCTTTGCAGCACTAAACAAGATGATAACCTTGGCTCCTTATAACAACCCCAAATTACTTGAAATGTATAGGTGATAAACCTGGGCCCTAGTCTGCCAATAAAGCTAAGTGAAATTGCACACAGATCATCAAAGTGGGATCTCATTTCATTTACAGTATCGCACAATCCACTGGTGCTAATGTAAAACCTACATGACATGAAAGTGTCAAGGCCACTCTGCACTGCTAAAGGCTCACTTTTCTCCTTCCAATTAGGTAATATTTGAAGTGCAAAACCATGACCACATTTTCCTTACTCTGGTAACTTTATTGGCAGAATTTTGTTAAAAGTATACCTCATCTAGGGTATTTTTTCAGAATGTTGGTTTTCATTGCAGTTGCTGCTGAGAAAGTCTTTAATCCCACCATTTAGAGCATTATTAAGAAGAAACCTCTGTTTTCCAGTGTTTCAAAATGGCTTTGGAAATGGAGCCATTACAGAGAACAGTTACCAAACCAGAAGTCAGCTTGTTTCTTGGAGATAACCCTGGGAGCAGAGCTGGAATAGTGTGTAGGGGCTGATCATGAAAGAGGCTGGAGCATGGCTTATCTTCATTTTCCTACACAGCTTGCAACATCCTCACAAGTGATAAAGGCAGACTATGGCAACACAGAGTCTTAACAGCACTGGCCTTGGAACCATCCAGTCTAAGGTGACATCAGTCAGTGCCCTATTTTTGAATGGGGCACAGTCCCTCAAACCCAGCCTGTAGCTGCTCTGCCTCCCATATCAGCAGAGCAGGCAGGTCTTTACCTAGAGATGTGTTAGGAGATAACACCCTTCATAGGCAGGGTGACAGCTGGGAACACCTGCAAACATCAGCCTCATATACCTGAGCTTCTGTGCCAGAGGCATCTAAAGTAACCAGTGAAAATGGAACTTCAGAATCCAGTGAGGAACAAAAATCTCGAGGCAAGGTGCCTTCAGGTCTGTGCAACAGCTGCTCTGAGTTTCTGAGGGGACAGATGTTCACAACAGAACATTTTCCAGACTGGTTTTACTGCCTTTCTTTTGCTTTCTTACCCCTCTGGATTCATTAACCCATTCCTCTGCCTTACCAATTGGAGGATATAGGGGCCTGCTCTCTCTCTGCCTTTTATGACAATCTCCTACTCCTGTCTAGGCATCATTTTCCTCACCCTCAGAATCTCAGCTGTGTGATCTTCACTCAAAAGTTTGTGAAGGGGAAAAAAGTGTGAGTGTCTTCACTTACCAGCTCAGAAGCATTGGAGTCCCTCCCAAAAGAAATCTCTGGGCTCATCTTTACTGGGAGGAAACAATGGCAGCCAGTAGAACAGCAACAGGGAGACAGACAGGCCTCTGCTGGATTTGGGAGCACCAGAAAGCTTAGCAGCTCTGCACTTCAGTCCTTCACTTCCTTTTTGAATCTGAAGAATGTTCCAGAACCTTCTTCAAGCACAGCAGGAGATGCAGAGAGCTCAAGTGCTTGCCCATTCTCAGGCAGCAGAGATCACTTTATATAGGAATGAAGTATTGGACATAGTGTCCTGCCTGTGCTGAACTCTAAGCACTTCTGCAGCAGCAGCCTGTCTCTCTGTAGAGAGATACACAGTAGTCTCTGGTGTCATCCTAAACAAGAGTTGTTCTTTGGGGATTCTGCTGGTGTGGGCAAAAGAGTCTTAACTCAGTGCACATCTGATGAAACAGGACTTTAGTAACCTGTGGAAGCTGCTAAATGAGTTCACATGAAGTGAACAGCAAACTCTTCCCTCACAAAACCATTCTAGATTGAGTTAGGTTTCATAAGGGTTTCTGGCTGTTAATTTTTGAAGATCTTGTTAGATACTTTTAGTTATTTTTTTCCCTGAGAGCACTTAAGTGCTTTTGAAAATCAAACTTGATCTGTGTGGCTCTAAGAACTAATGCTGGGAGGGTGGAATTACACAGCCATTAAACTGAAAGACTTGAATTTGTTTACTCCTGTTAATAAAATCATTGCTGAATTAAACTATTTATATTGCTGCAGCTAATTTAGTTAACAAGACAAATTTGTTCAGCCTCATCAATGCCATGCTCAGAAGCCTGGTAATGATTAATCAACTTCCCCAACATCCATAAACATTCTCTGGGATTTGAGTAGACTCAACATAACTGTTATTGTTTTGTTTCTCTTTCAGAGGTGCCATGAAACGAGTTGTGAAAGCTATGAACCGGGTGGACCAAAGGAAGCACGAGAAGTTTTCCAACCAGTTCAACTATGCACTGAATTAAATTGTTAATCACCTCTGCCCTTCTTTTATTGCAAGAGTGCAACTGCAAAACCCTTAATCAAAGATATTTGTATTTACAATGCAATACTTTGCTAGGCACGTTTTTACAAGTGTCATTTTTAAATTGTTTCCAAATTTAACTTATTTGATATTTAATATTAATTTTGGAAAATATGTGGTGGTATAGAATGGAATGCATTTTAAAAGTTTTTTTGAAATATACATGAAATAGTTTATGAATTGTACATAATTGGGGTAAACTGTTCAGGTTTTGGGGCTGGATTCTTTTCCTTCCTAAGGGACTCTCATGTAATTTATGCCTCCTTTGCCAACACGTGTATTTAATTTTCCACTTTCACGCCTTCAGAAACAAAGATACCTTAAAAACAATTTGGTTGCTGCCAGGGATGGCAATGCACAGAGCATTTGCTCAGCCTACTGCTGCACAAAGTGAGCCACGTCAAGCAGCACAGCAGCTCCTGCAGTACCTCTACAAACAGTACACAAAAAAAAATATCCAAATCAACTGATGCCTTCAGATGATGAATGGAGTAGAGTTTGATTTCTGCAAACTGGATTCCAGGAGCTAAGTTAACCCTGGTAGCTGTGGCACAGATGGAAAAGCTGAAATGGCAAAGATAGCTCTTCCCAAGATGATATCCCAGTATCTTTCAGAACTACTCCTGGAAAGCACATTGTGAAAGTCTGGAGAGGTACACAGAATGTGCTCCGGTTTAACTGCTGTGAAAAAAGCTCCAGTATGAAGTGAAAATAAGAGGTTTAAAAAAATCACTCAAGTTGCACACTGATCCAGTGGCAGTAGTGAAGTGCCTGGCTTGGATCAGATAAAATTACATCAGCCTAAAGCCCGAGGGTGTTTCTGAGGACCAGATACAAACATGAGCATTTGGACTCATCTAACTCTAGAGTTAACATGCAGTTGGATCCAGTGTGGGTTGTAGTTCTTGGCTGGATACTTAAACGAGTCTCCCAAACTTGTTTGCTGGCTATGGTCAAGCTTAAGGAGAGTGAATTAAACAAGAGTTGTGCACTTGCAACATTTCATACAGCTTTATGGGTAAAGAAAATCCAGAGAATCATGAGGATGGTATTTGAAAATCGATTTCAAAGTGATCCACAAAAGTCTTCAATAAAATACTCATTACAAATTAGAATGGATTCTCTTTAGCACGGGCTTAGTCACTCACCTGTTGGAGGTGTTTCCTCATGTATAAGGAGACTCTTAAGAACTAAAAGTTGGGAAAACTTTAACAACTCAGTGTAGCTTCTGACCACCTCACACAAAAGCTAATTGACAGTTCTGCCAAATACTTTCTGACTTGCACAAGTACTGCATAGAAAGCAATTAATGCTGGCTTTTGATGATTTATCTTGCAACAACTCTGTAATTTGGAAGACATTTTGTTCTTCAACACAGGTTGATGTACTTCTGAAATACTGAAAATAAAACAATAAAGAGCCAGAATTTCGAATAATACCTACTGCCTGCACTGGAAAGTAAAGCCACTTCTACTATCAGTCTTGCTAAGGTGGCAGTGAAGATTTCAGGTGAAAATGTAGATTAGAACAAACTAAGTTCATCACCAAGTCAGTTGAATCAACTGCTAAACTGATTTGATTTCTTCTTAAGGACAAAGTCACAAACACAAAAAAATTACAAAACATACAAAACTAACAACTCTCCCACCTCACACAAAAGAATGTGATATTGATCATTGGGTGCTGGCATCCCCAAACGTAACTGACACTTGGTGATTAATGTTCAAAGAGCCACTATTCCACAGATTCTTGAGCCTGCATAGGCAGAAGGTGTTAATTTATAAAACATGATTTCTCTTTTCCCTGTAAGCAGAATAGGGAATTTATATTGTGCAGTGACACAGCCGTTCTTTGCTGGGGACATGAAATGTCAGCACTAGAAAGCCCCCAGCAAACAGCAGGTGCACTTTACCCCATGGAGTTCCCTTTGCAGGCCTTTAATAAAGAGCCCAAAGACCAAGATTGGAAATGGTAGAAATCTGAGAGGGAAAAAAACAGTTTGGCTAGTCAGTAATGAGCAACCTGGTCTAGTGGAAGGTGTCCCTGCCCCTGGTAGCGGGGGCTGGAACAAGATGCTCTTTAAGGTCCCTTCTAACCCAAAACATGTTATGATTCTAATGATGCTACTCAGTCACATCAGTTCTGGAAGTATCAGCTAAAATTCCTGTCTGGACTCAATTGTCCAATCTACCAGTTAAACCTGGTCCTATCACATGATCTGTGTGCTCTTCCTTTAATAAAAGGACACATGCTTGAAAAACAGTGTCTTCCTAGAGTGCCTCTTTCATTTCAGAGTTTAGGTTCCCTGGCAAGTGACTCAGAGATGGCCAACTCAGGTACCTGGACTTTGGCTCAGGTTGATGGCCAGTGATGACCTTCTTTAAAACTCTTCTGCTTTTTTTTTCTTCTGAATTTTTTCTTCCTCTTTCTGCCTCAATGCAAGACAAACCATTGACCCTTCGTAGGAGAATATGTAGATTACACATCTCCTGTAGCCCTGCCTGTATGTTCCCCTGGTCCAGTGTTGGACAAACCCTTCCCTTAACCCATGTAAATGATTGCCTCTTTTTATCCAGTTATTTCCCTACAAGGGCCACTGAGCATATATACATGCCACAGGTCTTGAATGTTGTCACTTAAGCATTCTTGTTAGACCTGGTCAGACATAATTCAGAGGGTTTGGGGGAGCTTTCTGCTTTTCCTGAGTTTATCTGTAGCTGAAGGAAAAAATTTAAAAAGGCATTTCTCTCCAAAGATCCAGTATACCTTTACTAAATAGAACTCCTTTTAAGTTCAAAATTTCAAAGTAGATCAATCTGCCTTTTAGGTACATCACGCTTTTTGCGTGTCAATTTACTTAGAGCAGTTTACAAATTTGATGTCTCTGGGCTCACCAGCTGAATGTTGCTCAACTGTCCCTGTGACATTTCTACTGGAAGTTTTCAATTCCTGTCCTCAGGGCTTCTGGGAAAAAAAAAAGTATCATTCACATAATCTCTGAGTGTGGTTTTGTCTTTAAACTCACTCCAACACCTTTGCAATTGTACTTCTGTTTACTGGGGATGCTGTGTGTGATTTCCAGGTACTTGAACACCTTGGAGTGATTTGGCCCTTAAGAGTGTTGTTAAGGTGAGTAGTTGTAATAGAGGTTGAATATTGTGTGTCTGAAGGGTCTTTGAGCTGAAGTGAGCTGTGCTAGTGCATCTAAGTCATCCTTTTTTAACTAGACTTGTGACAGTGAGAAAACGAGAACTGTAAGCAAAGACTTCTCCATGGTTATTCTTACCTGAGCACATGGTTGCACCTGGGGAGTAGAAGCCTGGAAGGAAAAAAGACTGCAGCATGTATGGTCTGGCACTCAAATACAAAGCATTTAATGATGTGAATGAGCTTGGTATGGAGCTTGTGAGCAGGTCTTCTGAATAAAAGCCATTCTTCAGCACATCCCCTCAGAGGTTTCTGGGGCAGGATGATGGGTCCGTACTCACCATTTGCACCATACCTTGTGATTTCATTTTCTCTAAACTTATTTGAGGCTTGGCTTTATCAACCTCAAGCCTGAGTATGAAAGCCACTGGTATGACTGAAAGTTTCTATTAGAAAATTTTAACACTAAGAAGTTCCTAGAAATAACGGTTAAAATATTTGTCATTTTTTATTGGTAAGCAAAACATACAAATGGGGTTTGTAAGCAGTTCTGCATGGATGGTAGATCGTGCCATACACAACAACTGGCACATTGAGGAAAGGCTTCAGTTAATCAAAGTGGACATTATTGAAAAAAGAATGAAGAAACCAACTTTGTTTTGTGGAAAAGAAAAAGTAAACCTGTTCCATTTAAAGTGGCTGTGGAAATGGTTGATAGGGGTGTTAGTAGTTACAAGCAGCCTCTAGCCACCAGGAAGAGGTGTTGAATCTCAGGATCCCGGCCGGCACAAACCCAGTTCAGGTGTGTCACAGCACACAGCAGAGGCAGATGGCCATCTGGTGGTCTCCTACGCTCTGCAAATGCCTGCCTGTGGTGCAGCTGCATGTGGGGCTTATGCAGTGCTATGAAACAGTAATGCTTTTAATCGGAGCTGCTCTGTAGGTTATGCATCAGAAAAGGTGAACACATGTGGATGTTACAGCAGTACTTAAGTGATGAGAATCGACCCTTTAAAGCCAAGCCTTTTGGAATGCCTCACCCCCCCAGCTGACACCTTTAGCAAAGTCACTGATTTTAAATAGGCAGTGACAATCACGATGCACTTAACAGCTCTCCCACTGGAGCTGGAGTTCAGGTCCCTTCTCAGCCTCAAAGCTGACAGTCCCCTGTCCTGGCTCGGGGGGTGGCCCAAGCCACCAACAATTTAAATGCAGGAGAGCTGGTGGGAGACAGCTCACATCACCTGTGTCCCTATGGGAGCTGGAATTGAGCTACCACGGAGCTAAAACCGCTTCCTGCAGGAAACTAGACAGAGAGTAAAAGAGATCCTTGCACATTATAGTTCCCAGACTGAGGCAAGGGAGGGCAAGATCTGAATCCTTACTCCCTAGATTCCTGCCAGGAAAAACACTAAACTTTATGGATTCGGGAGAAAGCGTCCTCATCAATATTGTCACCAGCTGGATCAGCCCTCAGGACCCCTTGGACGCCAAAGCCTGAGAGAAGGGTGTTATTCTGATCATTTCTGCAGAGCAATTTCTCCATATGTCTGTTCTAGGACAGCTATATGTCTAAGTCTGGGACAGCTACATTTAAATACACCCAAAACAGGTAACAGCATTCTGCTCCTAGGTGAAAATAACATTTGAATTTGCATCTGCAAACATCCGAGTTCTGCCCCAAGCAGCACCCAAGGAAAACTCGACAGTGCTGGGAAAGCAGAGGGAAGTTAATTCGTAGCCAGGTGAGGAAGAAAAAGCAGAGGAGGGACTCGAGGCATCAGGAACTGAAGGTAAAAACAGAGAGGACCATTACCGAAGAGAGGGGCAATGTCCTTCCTGACAAGGGCACCATCACGCACCCCCAAACAAGAAAACAATCTCAGTAATAGGAACGGAGTCAGCCCCCAGTCAGCAGTTACCTGAAGCTGTCTGCCACCAAGATAAAAGGCAGGTCTGGAGCCAAGTCAGCAAGGAGCGGTCAGGGTGAGAGTCAGCTGCAAAGCCAAGCACAGCTCAGGTGAGAGACCCCACTGAGTGCAGTTCCCCTGCAGCCAGCTAGAAGGTTCGGGGGAGGCTCTTGGTAGGTCCTAGCTTAAGTTATTTTCATGGCAGCCTGAGCCACGGTGCTGCAGCTGTGCCGCATCAAGGCAGAGCTTGGGCAGCTGCTGGGGTGTGGGATGGGGACATCAGGAGGATTACAGAGAGAGGTGGTGAGAGGCTAATGAGGGAAATTAGATCCTGCTGGTACATTCAGAGCCCTAGGAGCATCCCTCTTAGTGGATGTGGTAATGGTCCTGTTACAAAATCCTCTACAGAAACTGGAGATATTAAGGGGGTGGGAAAAGCCTCAAAGCAGCAGCCTAGATCAGACCAGTTTGAACCCTCTGCATCCAGCAGCACCTCCCCATCCCTTCAGCTGGGATGCTAAGGATCCCAAAACCTAGCACATCCCCTAGAAAATACATGTGGACGAGAGCTGGGGCTGCCTGGCAGCTGAACAAATTGTGACCCGTGGGATAAAGTTGTCGTTCTTCCAGGTGTGGGAGTCGGATGCTGCCTCCAAAGGAAAGGAAGGAGAAAGATCTGTTAATTACTCATGTTTCTGAATTGATGCTTTCCGTCCTCTTCTTCAAAGTTGATTGAATGGAGAAAGACAGGATTATTGAGCCTTTCCTATGGGCTGGGTGTGTGTAGTGCAGAGCCTAAATGCCGTGCCAGCTCAGGAGAGTGGTGGGGGAGCAGGCTCTGCCATGCTGCGAGAAGGGCACAGGGTGTTTGTGCTAGTGACAGGCAAACTCAGCTAGGCTTATGTCAGCACAATCTGTTTCTCCATCTCTAAATGTCTGTGACTTAAATATCATCATTTGGCTTTCTGGGTAGACTTCCCCTCTCTTTTCTGCCTGTCAGTGCCCTGAGAAGAACCCCAGCTCTCCTGTGCCCAGTGCTCATATATTTTTCCATTATCATCAGGAATCCCCTCTGTTGAGGGGTTAAGGAAAATCTTATTAAAATTTTTAAAATGTGGTGCTAATTACTTCAGATGTAATGTGCAGCATTAGGCTTCTGGTTGCTTTGAAAGGGGTTGTTGAATAACCATTTCTGCCGACATTCCAATTTGCATAATGACAAGGTGTTGGCATTGCATCCACCATTAATTTGCTGTATTTATAATGCCATTATGGAGCCACTCTTATCCTCATGCACTGTAAAAGGTATATGGAAATATAATATATGATCCTGCTTGTTTGGAAATTGCTTTTGGATATCTTTGAATTTTTGTAATAGTATTTTTGGCAGCTGAAGGCTAACAGCACCACGAGGAGAGTCTGCCACACCGTTTCGCTAAGGCAGAAATTAAATGTTGCTTCCACATGTGCACGAGTGTTTATTTTGCACGGTGCTGAAGCAGAAGCAGCAGAGGTGAGTGTGATCAGGTGTGCTGTAGAGCGTGCTCAAGGCGAACACTGTATTTCACTCCAAATCACCCCTACAAGGCATAGTGCTGGTGCTTGAAGTCCCAAAGAGCATCCTTAATCACAACTCTCAAAACATTTAACAGGTCACAGAGAGTGCAGCTTGGTGCTATGAAGTCTTTGTCAACACAAGGAGTTTGAGGAGCCCAACCAGCCACTCATTCAAATGCTCTTTTCCTGCTCTTCTCCTCCCCTCCTGCAGACTCTGGGGACCAAGGAACAGGAAATAAACTTGTCACTCAACCTGTGTTACAATGAAAAGGCAGGAAAGACTCCCTGTATGTGTAGGATAAGTTCTTGTAATGTATGCGTGTGGTTATAGAGAAAAAAAAAATAGAGGAAGAAAAAGAGCAAAAATTGGTTCATTTGTACTAAGTTTTGTAGAATTATTTTACTTCGGTTGAAAAAGCAGCAATTTACCAAAGGGTGTGAATATTTGTTGTGTAAACCATCACTCCACTTAAGTGTTTCTGTGACAATATTTCAGTTCTTTGCTGTCATCTCTCCTGCATTGTCACTGTAAAATGTTTCTGGTTTGTGTCATTGCAGAGAAGAAAATTTAGAAGATGTATTCTAAAGGAAAGTCTATCACTTTGGGTGGACCTGGCTAGGTTTAGCTACCTGAACGTGTGTCACATAATAAGAATAAATTAGTAAATCATAGACAGATATTGCCTGCCCCTACGTGTCCAGACTTCCGTGTTCTGTCCATGCTCTGTGTTCTGGGTGCTTCTCTATTGATATGGGGTGCAACCATAGGATTTCCAGTATCAACAGGATTTCTCCAGAAAGGGCACATAGCAGCTGTAGGTTCCCAAGGCTCTGATAATCTGTTTTTAAGCTTATTCTGTATGATGAATTCACATCTCTGCCAGACAGCATCAGGAAAGTAGAAAGAGCTCTTACCATCAGAGTTATTTTCACTGTGACATCCCCAATTCTGTACACCTGAGATGTCTGTTTAACGTGAGCATGTGGCACAGAACATGAGTGTGTGAGCAAGAGGGAAAGAAGTAAAAAACTCCACCAGATAGAGAAGAATGTGGTTTATGTAATCTATTTTTGTAAGACAAATTTGGGAGACAAACTGATTAGGATCCTCTTTGTTTACTTGCCTGTCCCCTTCATCCCCAGTGTCCCTCTGTTCTCTGCCTTGGTTTACCTCCCAGAGCCTGGAAAATCTTTCAGTATCAGAAAAAAATGTTCCTTTTATTTGTCCTTAAGAAAGGCTCTAAAACAACCATATTTTCTTGTTTATCTTTGAGACAAAACCTGAAGAACAGACCTGCCCAGGCATTGTAAAATAATGTTCCTTTGAGTATTTAAATTCAGCTGTGTTTGAGCAGAATTATTTTTTCATGCAGTACAGGAGTTAATGGGTATTTGTTAATATAGCAGGCTACAAGCAGACATTAAGGTGCATTTTTGGGAAATGGATTGAAGTTCATACAGACAAAGTTTTATTTTTAGCATTTCACTTGTGTAGTGTAAGACTAGAAACATGTAACATGACTATGTTCAGTTGGAAACAGAAGGTCTGAAATGCATGTCAAAAACCTCTAAGAATTAAAAAAAGTAATTCACTGCACCTACATTCCTTGCTTCAGTGGAAATAACACAAAGAATTTTTGCAGGTGATAATGCAGAACTGGTTTCCAATGACTTAGTGTAACATCATTGGCTGCTGAGTGTAGTCAATGACACAAAATATTTTGAAATATTTTCAGTTCTCTCTCAGTTGTTTGGAATGTATCTGTCTGTATTTATGTGCTTTCTTCTGTTGTTTTGATTATAAGACATTTTACTGAACAATTAAGACTTGTTCAGTATAAGCTGAAATATATACCTCATTCATTCACAGAGAACAATAGTAAGATGCAATTAATATCTGAATCTTTTCTTACTAATTCAAGTTTGCACCCTTGGATTTAACATTGGCTTCATGGGAACTAGTACAAAAATATGCTGATGCCCCAGATCATCACTTGAACACACTGAATCAGGCTTTGAATGTGCTGCTCAGTCTGTCAGATCTGAGACTTTGTCCTCTGGCAAATGCTTTGCTCAACGTCCCCTTGGATGTGTTCCGTGTTCTGAATCCCCCAACGCTAAATTTTATGAATGAATAATAAAGTAATTTAAAAAATTTTGACTGTCAGTATGTTCTACTTGCACTGTCCCAAGGTGTCTGTGGCTCGCTGATGACTCACTGAAAACAAGCTCTGTACAGGAGCACCAAGCGTGGTGTGCAGGGCAGCAGGGAAATCAGACAGGCACCACATGGGAATTTGCCTTTTGGGTCTTGCTGGGGGGGTCACTGTGGGAGCTTTGGGGGCTTTCTGTGACTCTCTAGGGGAACAACCTCAAATGCTGCATCAAGACCTGTTTGATTCTCCTGCAGAGCCAGTGTCAACACGGGTGATGGAGCTGGGAGGTTCAGGCGGGTGAGAGCATTTTGCTTTAGCACAGCGAGGTGTGAGCATTCCTACCTGAGATGTTTCTCAACAGCTGCCCTGTGTCGACACCATCATGCTTCTCACTCTCACATCTGTTACCACACACAATGATCCAACACCATGAGTCAGCTGCAGAGTTTTGGTCCAGGGAACATTATTTAAATTGGCTATTCGGTGTTGGTGCTGCAAATGCCCTCTGGACACAGACAGTACCTGTAAGCAGAGTGTAAATCATGTCCTACACCACTGCAGGTGCTGCACACTGGGGAAGACACACACTAGAGCTGAGGCTCTGCAGTTTTTGCTCTAGAGTTTTATGAGCTCAGACCTCTGGATGAGGCATTGGAACAAGGGTTATCAATAACTTCCTAAACTATGCTGAGAAAGATACCTGCGGCTGTGTTTCCAGCACTGCCATAAAATGTGAGAAGCCTTGTTAAATCGCATTTAATGACTGGGAATCTCAGGCTAACTGACTCCTTCATCCAGCAGCTGTGAGTAATAATACTCACATGAACAGGTTTCACTGGCAGGACGCTAACTGGCCTGGAGCAGTACTCTGAAGCTCTGGGCAGCTTCTGTTGGAGCCAAATTATTTCCCACTGGCAGGGAACTGCTTGGAGCTCCCGGAGTGCAGACAGGGGTTGAATTATCTCTTTATTCAGCTGTGTCATGCCTCACCTGAGCTAACAGTTTGGCTGCTAGTGGCACTTACTCAAACATGGTGCACAACAGCAGCGTTGTGCAGTGTGGGAGAATCTCCTGAGTGTCTGTTTCCCAGTTTAGCTGGTTTTCTCCTACCAGTAAGACCTGTGCAGAGCAGTACTCCAAGCATTACCACTTGCCATGTTTTCCTTGAAAATTTACTTCAGAATACCTTTCACGGTAAAAGTTCTTATTTTCACAAATGCAAATAAATCTGGTCAGAGACTTCTGGTGCTTGCACGCAGGGAAGTGAGAACCCGGAGCATCCCGCATTACCTGGAGCATTCCACATCCTCCCCGCGGCTTCCGCGGGCTGCTGGACACCACACCCACCACCCAGTGGAAACACCGACCCTGCAGGGTCTGCAGCGTGGAGCCGGCTCCACTCTTCCTTTGCCTCTATTACCGGCGGTCGTGGCAGATTTTATTTCCATGGGAGGACTGAAACATTTAATCCCATTCTAGAGCGGGTGTGCGGGAGTGGGATGCGGCTGTGGAGCGCCTGGCCCTGCACAATACCAGATTGGAGCCCCGCTGGGGGGACCGGGAGGGAGCAGGGGAAAGGAGCTGAGCTTGGAGCGAAGCCTGGACACCCTGGAACCCCGGCGACCCTCGGCACCCGCCTGGGCTGCGATGTGGAGGCGGTGCTGCAGCCGGTCCCAAGAGGAAGGGGATGCTCTGCTACCCAAAAATTGCTCTGGAAAACACCAGTTTCTTAGAATTGACCCCGAGGGGAAAAAGAAAAGAAAAGAAAAAAGAAAAGAAAAGAAAAAAGAAAAGAAAAGAAAAAAGAAAAGAAAAGAAAAAAGAAAAGAAAAGAAAAAAGAAAAGAAAAGAAAAAAGAAAAGAAAAGAAAAAAGAAAAGAAAAGAAAGAAAAGAACAAACCCACAAACACCAAAAATTAGTGGAAAATGATAGCTCTTCTCCGGCGTGAGCTTTGGGGTCACGCAGGGAGTGGGAAAAGGGGGAAACATCGTCCCTGCGGCAGCGGGCTGGGAGCTGCTGGGCCAGCGGAGCCACCTCGGGGTGCTCACTGTGGTTATAGATCTTTTTTTTGAAAGTAAAGGGAAAAAAAGTATGGATTATAAAAGACCAACTTTGATACGAGTTTAAAAGTAATCAGCGGAACAGCGATGAAAAGATTATTTTATTTTTAAAGTTGTGGAATCTGAATGAAAGAGCCGATTTATTAAATTTACATTAACCCAAAAATATCGGACTCCCCGTCAGCGGAAACATGGCAGAGATGTCGGATTCGCTCTGTGTATAATTTTTTTTGTTCTTAATATTGCACAAATCGGCAAAGCCAATTAAGAAAACGCAAACAAGGAAACTAAGAAGGGAAATAGTTTCCCTCGTACAAAAAGAATAAAGTTTATTTGCGTATAAGAAATACGCTCTCAGAGTTAACGAAAAATAAAAGGATGATGGAAGACCTCCCGCCGAACCTCTCACGAGGCAGGCGTTTTCCAGAGGAAACTTGTCTTACAAAGATTCACCCGAAAACCAGGGACTCACCACCACGGAAAGCGTCGTTTCTTTAGAGTTTATTGATTGATTTAAAGTGTTTAGCAAACAAAGTGCTCTCTTTATCACCTCTTGCTCATTACTCCCTCATCTTATACATTAATTATAAAGTTAAAACTTTTTTTTTTTTTTGGTAACAACCAGAAATATACAGAAATGATTAACGTAAAAAACCAGCCCTGCACCCCAGCAGCCGCCCCCGCCGCCCCTTCCCGGGCGGGACCCCCCTGCCCCCACTGGGGGCTCCATGGACAG